>CAJPIZ010004556.1:0-10125 GCA_905368565.1 Medioppia subpectinata
AATCGTGTGATATATCTCTTCCACCATAAATAGGGCTGTATTTGGGGTCCAAATGCCGACAACAGGTAATAGCTATACATAACTGTGTGTACAATAGAGTTAAGCAAACAAAACACTTCTATAATTGCTGTTTGAAAGCATAGTCTCAAAGCCATTCCACACAATAGCGGAACTAATATAATAAATGAACAAGATTTAAATGATTAATTTAAATAACACTGTTATTGTATACACCATTAAGCAAATATTTAATTAATAATATAATAATGACCTGAAAAATGATGGTAAAGATGAAGAAAAGTAATTTGATTTGACTTTTTTCTCAACACAAAAAATATTGTGTCCAATAAGTCGATGAGTTTTGTGTAAAAATAAATTACTTTGAGTTTAATTTCCAGTGAGTGGTCAGCCGTCGGATGGTTAGGGTCGGGTAGTATTGGGTCCCATGACTTACGCCCGTAGTCTAACCATTTGAGGGAATGGTATACAAAAAACGCGTTTATAACGACTAACACGAAGTTATAGATCATTAATATCTCGCGCAAAACCATAGGTTTGCGGTGTTTCATAAAATTTGGTCCCAATTTTGTCACAAATAATAGCCATAAGACTAGTAGTGTGACCAACGGTTCGGGTCCGCCGCTCAGCACCGGATACCCGCTAATCCTATCGTCCGATTTGTCGATCCAATACTGGTGAAGCATATAATACAGTTTAGCACTGTTTGTGGTCATTTCATTTTTAACCATGGCCGTATTTTCATTAATTATTTTAGTGCTCATTACATGTAGCTCTGTTTCGCAAACACCATACAATGATATATTCATCAAGTTATAGAAATTCTATTGAAGTAAAAATGCAACAATAATATTCATTAAGTAACATAATTGTATACAAATTAATTATAGTTACCATTTTGCAATACTAGTGTGCTTTTGTAGAATATATTGAGTTATTATTAATAACCCATTAAATATTTCTAATATTTATATTAAGGTATTATTTAAATTATTTATACCAGTGTTTTTTGCATAGGAAACAATTTGTAAAATATTTTTTAAACCAACCGCAGAAGCTAAATCACATCACATGCGTCAATTGTATTACTATAATAATTATACTAAATTTAATATTTAATTTGTTGCATCATCAAGTAAGATATTTGTTAATTTATCAATAAATCAATTATTATTAGAGATTTATTAGAAAATTTTTGGTTTTCAAATTTATAAAACCAAATATAAAATAAATTAAAATAATTTAGAATACATTTATATAATGTTACACTTCATTCTTTACATCTTACATACAGTAAAACAGTATATACAGTAAAAAATGACATTACTTTACCGGTAACACTATGTCAAATGCAGTTTTAAAATAATATTTCAAAATTATAAACTACATATGTATGTAACATATGTATTATTACTTTCATTTTTAAAACTTAGGGCCTTAGATACTATTATTATTACAAACTATATTTAATGATATTTGAACTAGATTTGACATAGTATTGGAGATTGTGGTGTGCAATATGCCATAATAATATTTGTGGCAAAATGATGGCCAAAATTAATGATAAAACATTGATGAATAAATTATGTTTCTAATACTCTGCTTTATATTTTTAATAATTTATAAAATATATTATTAATTTATTAATTAATAATTAAACACTATTTATTGTTTAATCAAATACTTGTTCATTAACTAAAATTCTTTTATTAATTAATTAATTACAATATACTTAAATTAATTACAAATATTTTGCATTAATTAGGTTTAATGAATAAACATTTCCATTTTGAAACCATTTTATTTTACATAATTTTAAAACAATTAATATCTGAGTAATTATTAATTGCAGTTAAACACAATTATTGTTAATAATAATTATATTAATCAAAATATTTACTAATTTTTACCATAATTAATGAGGAAAATTAAGCTTTTTAATTCATGACAATGATAAGGAAATGTAATTCATTGAATATTTGTCAAAATTAAATGATATATTAGTATCAATTGTTTTGTGACTTTCAAGTGTAAAGAAAAAACCAAAATATTAATTAATTTCTAATCAGTTAAACGTATTTTCAGGAAAATGTTTTATATTTTATGAATAAATAAATTAATTTAGGGATAAAAACAATGATTTAAATTATCATTTTTACGCAAATGCGAGCATTTAGTCCTTAAAACATACAAAACTACACAATAATATGTTTTGATTATCTTAATGAGATATCACAATAAATACATATTTGTTTTATAAACCCAAAAGTGGACATATAAGTATTAAGCTAATTATAATTTACTATAACTCAGGTAATAATATTTATAAATAATTGATTTTATGTTTATATAAAACTATTTTTATTTAAAAAACAACACATCCTTACAGTTAAACCACACAAACTTAATGATGGATTCAATGCATGTGAAGAAACGTATGCCAACCGGAGTCTCATCTGAAATGTTGGTGCGATGTGTGGGCCGACCAAAGAAGGAGTTGGACAACGAGTCGCGCGCCCGACGGGATGTGGCCAACAATCACGAGCGCAAACGCATGCAGTCTATCAACGATGGCATTCAGGCGTTGCGGCGGATATTGAGACACAAAGACATCGATAAGTTAAGTAAAGCCACGGTTTTGTTGAGAGCGGCCGAACACGTGCTCCGACTCGAGTCGGAACTGACGGCCGTCGCCGACGAAAACTATCGGCTCAAGTGTCTCGTCAAACAACTCTTTCACAGCCAGGCTTTCGTCCAACCCATGCCTTTCCCACCACCGCCTCAACAGCCCTACTCTCCCGACAATAATTGTTAGTTTTAATGACTCGCTCTTCACTTGAAATGTGTTTTGATTTGTTTTAATTAAATAATTTACAGACTTTTGTGGTAAAGAGGAAAGTATGGTAAACAACTACACGTCCGATGAATGCGATTCCGATGACAATAATGAAGATTTTTCAGATGATATGGCCATTGATTTATCTAAAAGAGCTTTAAAATAATGTTAAAATTTTAAATCTGTACTTAAAATACTTAAAATGTATACTTGGTTGTTTAAAAAATAATAGTTTCTAACTTCATATATTCTACAAATATTGTTGACTAATAAATGTTATTGTTTTACTTTTATTTTAAAATCTATGTTAAAATAATTTAATAAAAGTATTCAGAATTTTACATAGAAATAAAAACTACTTTGTCGATTATATTAAAATATTATCCAGCATATCAATAAGTATCCGAATATCTCCAAAACGAAATGAGCTGGATTAAATCAGTAAGTTGTAAATCATTATGTTCTTATGTCTAGTTTTTTTTACCAGAAAAAATATTAAAATCATGTGACTAGAACATTAAAATTTTTGGGACATTTAGATAGGTCATGATTTTAGCCTATTTGAAACGGGGGCCAATAGGGGGGTTTGCTATTTGTTTGACAAAATTTGATTAAGATTAGTTCAGCCATCTACAAGAAATTGTCAATTTTATTAACATTAGGTTTATGGGAAAAAATCCGTCTATTTTTTTAAACAAAATTTAGTAAAAAATTAATTGTTAACAAAAGATGTGCATTATTATAATACTGTTTAACAACAAGGTTATTGGCAAACTTGATATAATTTTACTTTTAGATGTTTAATTTAAAAGAGTAATTTAAAATGACACTTATTTATTTATTTATACTATTTTATATTTGTTTGTAATAAATATTTAATTAATCAATTAACAATTCATCAAAATATACACCATTTTTACTCTTTAAATAAGGATTTCCTTAAAAAAAAAGTCTATTTTTAATATTATTTCTCAAAAAATCTTTTTCACATACAATTTACGGCATGTTTTAACTAATAGTAATAGTTTTATTATAACCAACAAATAACAACAAAAATATTGATTAAAAATACAATTATAAATATTTTATGCAATTATATTAAGAGCTAAAATGTGCGACAATTACATCGATGTTGATTTGCGCGAACCCGAGACTAAGCCCCGGATCGCAGTCCACGTCCGGAACGTTAACTTCAGTTATACAAAGAATGCGGTCGTTTTGGAGAGAATGAACCTTAAGATCGAGGAGGGTATGCATATCCATTCACTCCCCCCTCACCCCCACTCACAACATAATAAAAATATTTTATTTAAGGTAAAATCTTCGGACTCTTGGGATCCAACGGCTCGGGAAAGACCACATTATTGCGGCTAATTCTCGGTCGCCTTAAACCACACTCGGGTTATGTGAGTGTATTCGGCCGTAAGCCGGGAACTGTGGGCTCTGACGTTCCCGGCCCGGGGGTCGGGTATATGCCTCAAGACGTGGCCCTGTATTACGAGTTCACAATCGAGGAGACGCTCACGTATTACGGACTTTTGAATCACATGACGCCCGAAGACATCAACATTCGGATCAATTTGTTGACCGATTTGCTAAGCATTCCGGACCGGAAGCGAGTGCTCACTAAATTGAGTGGCGGTCAGCAGCGGCTCATCTCAATGGCGGTCACAATGATTCACAGCCCGAGACTTCTGATTCTGGACGAGCCCACAGTTGGCGTCGATTCGTTGATCCGGTGCCGCATTTGGACATATCTGGAGAATATATCCAAAAATGACGGTAAAATTTCGCTCATTTTAACATTAATTAGACTAACATTTAATATGACAACGAGTGGTCATTAATTGCATCCCTTTTGGACACAGGAGTGACAATAATAGTGACCACGCATTACATCGAAGAGGCCAAGAGTGCGGCGTATGTGGGCTTTGTTAGCAATGGTTACCTATTGTCACAGTCGACGCCCCAACAGCTTCTCAACCAATATCGGGTGAAAACATTGGAAGAGGTCTACTATAAGTTGGCGATCATAAGGCGTCGCTCCAGACGTATGTCACTCAACCCATTGCTCTTCAATGACGCGAAGGACGCCCAGGAGGTCGAGACCGAAAACCAGAAGTTCGACTACAGGGGCCGTAATCACGGCTTTATAAACATGGGTCGTATGTCAGCCCTCTTGTGGAGAAATTATATCAAACTGACCCGAAATCCACTGATGGTTATCTGCTTTTATGCGTTATCAGCACTTATAGTCACATTGATGTCACTTGTCTTCACTCAGGTATACAACAAGTATTTAATATATGTGTAAAACACAATGTGTTTTTGTGTTTTTGGCCAGAATTTTGAAAACATTCCGATCGCCATATATAACGGCGAGAGACCCCCGGAGTTGAGCGAACTGTTCCTGAAGCACATCGACGACCGCAAAATTCATGTCACACTTTACGACAGTTACGAGAGAGCCGTCCAATCCGTGATCGACGGCCAGAATCTAATGTCATTGGATTTTTCGGCCAATTTTTCGGCCGGAGTTGAGGAGCGCTTTCAATCGCCGCAAGACGTGTCCGAACAGGCGATCCTCGATAGCCAAGTGAAGATCACTGTCGACATGTCCCGACCCATTGTGGCCGGAGTCACCGATTTGGCACTTTTGAGTACATTAAACGCTTTCATTAAGGAGTACAGTGTGTCCCTCGACTACAATCCGCTATCGTTTTCGATGCCGTTTGATTTGAACGCCTCCTACTATTCGTTTAAGCCATCGTTTAAAGTAAAAATAAATTATTTCAATTTAACATTCATTAAAAGCACTGGTCATATTTATTTTTATCTGCAGGATTTTGTGGCCCCGGGAATGCTGTTGGCCATACAGTACGGCCTAAACATGGTATTAACGGGGTTTGTATTCATTTACGAGCGACGGGGCGGTTGTCTGGAGCGGTGTTTCGTAAACGGTGTGAAACCTTTTGAAATCATATTGGTTCAGNGACATTACTTTGATGGGCAGCGCATTGGATGTGCTCTTAATGCTCATCGTTCAGGGCATGCATGGGATGGTCTTCGGTATGATCTTATCGCTCGCCGTATCCAACGATTACAACGTTATCGTCAGTCTCTTAATAGAAATTGTTTAGTAAACAATTAATTGAGTTAAGCTTTTATTTCTATTGAATGCAAATTAGATGGTGATGGCACTGACCACTTTGCCCTTATGGATGGTGTCGGGCCTGTTATGGCCGTTAGAGTCGCTGAGTGATCTTGGTCAGGCTGTTTGCCGATATTTGCCCCTTACATTGCCTATTGAATCATTACGATCAATGATGTTGCGCGGACTGACCATTGTTTATCCAAAAGTGTTTGTCGGCTACCTGGTCAATTTTGTTTATATATTGGTCTTATTATTATCATGCTTGATTTGTTTAAAACGTTATCGTTAAATTTATATACAATTTAGACATTTGTTTATTAATTAAAAAAATTACACAATTAAAAATTATGTTTTTATTTTTATTTTATTGATTTATTCAATCAAATATTATGGGCTAAAATCAAAAGTGTAACTTTTGTTTTAAAAATTATATAAAGTAGTTGTGCACATTAAGTTAATTTATAAACATGTTTATTTAAATTATTCAATACTATCTTTATATTAAGTTATGTTATAATATGAATAAGTAAATACAATAAAATAAATTATTTTTAGAATGCTATAAATCTAGAATTTAATTAATCATTAAATTTCTAATGCTCTGCAAAATTATATTTTAAAATCAGAGCAAATTATTACAAAATACATAAATAGTGAGAAAATACAATTCAATTGCCGATTACTGGCACTAAAACATAGAGTCAACGTTTTTGACCTGTCTGTTAAAATAGCGCACATAGCGATAGGTCTTCAAGTGCTGGATCAGTCTCTCTTTGGCATTGCCATCACCGGTGGCCGAGTTGAGCACAATACGACCATGGGCTATTAGGGCCCTCAGCCGGGCCAACGGCGAGCACAGCAATGAACGCAACATTTCTGGACAGTAGGCCTTGTGCTCGACTAATACAGTGTATACAACGAGACAATAGTTTAGTGTCCACAGAACTAGTAGTTGTATGTTATCTAACATTTTGTTACCAGGTTGTTATTTCTACAAATAATATTTGTTTTATTACAATAATCATTAGAATTTTACTTAATCACCGATTGTTGCTAACCTGTTATTTGGTACATGGTAAGCAACCATTACAGTACACTACTGTATATTGTAAAATAAATTTATAATTTAATAATTAACACGAATTAACCACCTATTTTTGATTTGCGTCAAATGATTATATAATTTAATGCTTAATTATCCTGGTGAATTTACCAATTGCGTCTTTGTGCAGATGCTAAGGTGATTCATTTATAATTAGTCTACAATTATACTAAATGTTATTAACATAACGATACAAAAAAAATAATTAGACTTGTTTTTAGTATTCAATGAATCATTGACAATGATTGATTAATGTTTATTATTAAATGTAATTTAAATAGATTTTGATTTATTATCGTATGATTTGATATAAAACATGAAAAACATGTAGAAGAAGAAGAATGGTTGAATAGGGACGATATACATGATCATTTTGGGATAATCAGATAGATCTTTAAATATAACACTATATAAAACATAGAATACAAATCCAATGAATTGGATTATCTGTAATCGTGTGATATATCTCTTCCACCATAAATAGGGCTGTATTTTGGGTCCAAATGCCGACAACAGGTAATAGCTATACATAACTGTATGAATGATTGAATTCAAAAAACAAAACACTTCGACGACAACTGTTTGCGGACAGTAAACGATCGTTAAATACCCCATAACTGGCACTGAAATATTTTTTATATTTATTAATTAATTATTAATAAAATGTTAATTATTCATGTAGTTATTAATGTGTATATTTTAGACCATATATAAGATAGATAATATGTATACAATTCCCTACTATTAATTATGATTTTAATACTAATAATAAAATATCAGTAGTTATAAACAGAATTGTTATGAAATACCCATAAAATGATGGTAAACATGAAGGAAAGAGACTTGATTTGACTTTTTTCTTAACACAAATATTACGGTATCCAATAAATCAAATAGTTTAGTATAAAAGTAGATAATTTTGTGGTGCAAAAAGTCATCATGGTTCTCTACCCAGCGGTTCAGTTCTGTCAGCTTTGGGTCAAGCGATTTGCGACCGAACTCAAGCCATTTGATTGATATGTACGTAAAGTATACGTTAATTACAACTAACATAAAGTTATAAAATATCATTAATGTTCGCAATTCCATCGGTTTCTTATGTTTCATAAATTTTGGGCCCAGTTTTGTTACAAACAGCAGCCATAACAGCATAATCATCGTAAACTCTATGGGCCCGGCGCTGAACAGAAAGTATTTGGTCACATTTGGGTGCGCTATGCCTATATATTATTGTATTAATGACCATGTGCATATGTTAATATTTAAATAATTAAGTTTTGATAATTTAAGAGTTTTTGTTTAACATACCATTCAATATGTTGTGTCCATTATTTCTATAAATAAAAGTTAGACAAATAATTTTAAATTAAACTCCATTTTTAGATAACTATAATTGCTACATACATTAACCCAAACATTTTACCCAAATAGCCAGACAAACTTAGACAACAATCAAAAATTTATTATTTATAAAATCTATTTTATAAAATACAGCATTGATTACGTGAAAGTAATCATTAATAAAAACAGATTGTTTTGTATTAATAAATAGAATTACGAAATCAAAACCATGTGTGTTCAAAATTAATTTAAATAATTAAATATTTTAATCTTAATGAAAGTAATAATTTTATAAAATCTAAATTATAGCAAATAATAAAGTTAACTGTTAAATAAATAACTTTAAATATAATTATGGTCCAAAATTACAATTAATCAATTTTTAGAAATAGTTTTGGTTTTTTGTGTGGTTAGGAAATAATAGTAATGCTTCTGATTTTACGTTATGTTAATAAGTAATCAATTTTAATTATGTTGGCCAATTAAACTATTAATTATTTATTTATCAATTAATCTTATTATTTATAACTACAATTCTTTTACTGCATAAAGAATGTGGTTTATAGAATTGAGATTCCCACTCCCCCACCCTACCGTAATTTAACATGGGGCACCATAAACCTATCGCTATACTTTAACATAGGTTCCTTCCATTAATGTTAAATTTAACATGAGTGATGCAACGTCTATACTAACAAGTAAGTTTATGAATAATGCTAATCTTATGGCAATGTTGACTAATCCTATCGCTAATGTTAAGTCTATGTCAATGCTTTTTCTATAAGCAATACTAATTATAACACAGCAATTATAAGTTATAACAAAGAATATTATTATCAAAACAAACAACAAAAATAAAGTTGAAAAATTTCCAAATGACAAGAATAAGGCTAAAATATCAATGAAAATTATTAAAAAATTATATTTATTTAATAATACTTTTAAAATTAAATAAATTCTGAAAGCAATTTCTAATCAAATATTTATGAATAATTTCTATTTTTAAGCATCATATTGTGCGCAAACCTTGTTGAAACCTATTTTATAAAATTATTACTTTCATTATAATTATAATTAAAATATTTAGTTATTTAAATTAATTTTGAGCAAACAAGGTTTAAAAACAGCTTAATTGGCCAACATAATTAACATTGGTTATTTACTAACATAACGTAAAAACACAAGCATTAATATTATTTCCTAACTACCCCAAAAACTAAAATTATTTTTAAAAATTGATTAATTGTAATTTTATACTATAACTACATTTAAAATATTTTTAAAACTAATCAATAATTAAATATCATTTTTAGCGGTAAAGCCGTGCGGATGGCATGTAATCAGATATAATCCGATAGCTATTACAGGCCATAGAATAACATTCATCCGAAGTATACAAATGACCCAAAAAGGCATAAATACTACAAATAAACCAACGATTTGTTCCGAAAGCCGTGATCTGAATGAGTAGTGAATGTCACCACATCTGGTCTGTCGTCTCTTCACGACATCGTTTGATGGCTTTTTCAGATCATAGGCCCACCCGATGGCCGCAAACATGTCTATAAAAGCCGTCGCCGGATTGAACGTATCGATTGCTCCCAACTCTGAGGCCGCACTCACATCCTAACGATTATGTTATTATGGCTTTTATTTGTCACTAAATTGGGGCCA
>CAJPIZ010004557.1:0-10124 GCA_905368565.1 Medioppia subpectinata
GAGAGAGAGAGAGAGAGAGAGAGAGAGAGAGAGAGAGAATTTATTCAATCTGAATAATATAAAATTGCAAAAATGTAAGTCATTTTCATTGAGTTGTCAACGATATCGTCAATTATTTAGTGTAAGAATAGTACAGAATAAAGATATAGATTATTCACAGATATAACTGGATATAAGGCTACACTGTATATAAAGTATATTTGTATTTTTAGGACACTTTGAAGAGTGTTTTCACTTAAGAAAATATTGATATAAATATTGTGAGAAAATTGTTTAATCTTTCACAATTGGAAAGAAATTTAGGATATAAGAGATAGAATGATGTACTGTATGGGTAGCAATATACCAGGGTATAATATAAATCACGGTCAATTTATAATATGATTTGAAACACTTAAAGTTATACACATGTCTGCAGTATAGCTCTCCTATGGCATTATGTACCAAAATATACAAACATTGTATTATAATATGATTACAATATTATAATTTATTCTGCCTTATATTCTTGATAATTCTTGAATAATTGAGCTATGAGAAATTACCAAAATAAAACATAAATAACAGCTAATTATTTTAGACAATGCTCATCTTTGGCCATAATATATCAACCAAAAAGAATTGATGAGAGAAATAGATTTCCAAAGGAATTTTCAAATTCTGACCTAAATTAAACAAGTTACAGCAAAAAGTAAAAAATTCAGTACCAATTTTGTAAGTTATTTATAAAATAAACATTATCGCTTTAGTCAATTTATATCAATATTTATTATATTTATAATGCTAAGTGATTTTCCAAATTAAAATTAAATTATAATCTGATATTTTGTGCATTAAAACTTGCGCAAACTTCTTTTTATAACTCGCATGTTAAAATATTAATTTTATAATTACATAAATATATTATATAAAATATTTGTAATAAAATATACAAATTTGAGAAACTTCTTTCTAGAAATTTACAATATTTTCTTTGGTGTCATCTCTTATATAAAATATTCATACGTTTAGAATAAACATATAATATATTAGGATAAAAACATACTTTAAATTCAAAAGTCATCGAATTGAAAACTTTTGTATACATTTTTGAATTTATACACAAAACAGATTTTTTAAACATTAAAATATCAAAACACTTTTGTGATGAAAATAGATGAGATTAGCAAGGTCTATTATTTCAATCATTTGATTATAACATTATTAAACTATGAGCAATACTTTGCTTGTTATTAAATATTATGTGTTGTGTTTTGATTATATATATAAAATTAAACATATTTTAAAACAATATACATGTTATAATAAACAATCATTTTATTAGGATGACCATGATTCCAAACTTATTTTAAAATATTTTATTGTTCATATTCTTTCTCTAAAATAAGCTCAAGTATTGACTGATATTTTTGCCAAAAATGATCCATAAATATATCATTAGTCCTGTGAATAGCGATAGATGTAATCCAAAGCTGTGTCAGCACTCATACCCAGCACTACATTCCCAAAGCACTCATATTCTAACTCCTCTTCACTTAACAATTCTTATTATTTGTCATTTTTTATATCTCTTCTGACCGTAAAATTTTCGATACATTAAAAGTATTGGTTTAAAATTGTAAATATTCTTTATATTATTTATTATATTAAATATTATGTGTTGTGTTTTGATTATATATATAAAATTAAACATATTTTAAAACAATATACATGTTATAATAAACAATCATTTTATTAGGATGACCATGATTCCAAACTTATTTTAAAATATGTAAAGTATAAATGAAATATTTCACAGAATTTATATTTCATCTATTTTTGAAATAATTAACTTTCATTTTAAACCATAAATAACTTAATTGTAACCCCTTTTCCACACAAACACTGCCGACAAATACATAATGCTCCACTATTACATTATAATTTCAGTTTCCTTATTATGCAATATTATTATAGTAATAATGCTATATTAATGTGCGAGCAATTACTATGCTTAAACAAAGGCAGTCTAATTATTCTAACTCTCACCTTCTCCAGTTTACATGTAAGTTAATAAAACATTGTATTATATGGATCTTATAAAAATCTTTTATCATACAATATGAATCAACTGCTATTAAATTGAAATAAATAATATAAAGAATATTTACAATTTTAAACCAATACTTTTAATGTATCGAAAATTTTACGGTCAGAAGAGATATAAAAAATGACAAATAATAAGAATTGTTAAGTGAAGAGGAGTTAGAATAATTAGACTGCCTTTGTTTAAGCATAGTAATTGCTCGCACATTAATATAGCATTATTACTATAATAATATTGCATAATAAGGAAACTGAAATTATAATGTAATAGTGGAGCATTATGGCCGCTATTTAATAGTGAATATTACAATATAATAGTAGCACTGCTGCGGGTTATAGCATATTATCAATAAACATAAACAATTTTTCCAATTCTACACATAAATTATATGCTATGACATTAAACCAATCGGAATTATGAATAAACGGCAGGAAATTAAGCTCACAAATAAGCGTTATTAAAGGTGCCGCTTACATATACAAGTATAATATTATACAACATCTATATAACATTTAATTTCAAAAGATTCTTTAGCAACAAGAGAAGTAATTTGCTTAAAAATATTTTAGATTAATGTAATTCTGATATTCAATTGATATTTCTTACGACTTTCTTTGTCGGCTTTAGTCGAGTGGACAATACCTGAGACTGACTTATAATTTATAAGTTATAAAGCCGTGAGACGTCAATCTCATGGTTTGTGGCTAAGATGTTTAGAACTTTGCCCACTCGCGTGACCGCTGATCGCGGTTGATGACCACAGGTTGCTTACAATTGGTTATTAAAATAAGAGTTTTATCACACACTCAAATAGTTTAAAAGTGAAAGTCATTATAAAAGTAATATTAAATGTTATATAAAAATACGATAAAAAGTCAATAGTTTTGATAAGTGATTATGTCACACAGTGTGAGAGAGAGAGAGAGAGAGAGAGAGAGAGAGAGAGAGAGAGAGAGAGNGAGAGAGAGAGAGAGAGAGAGAGAGAGAGAGAGAGAGCTATCTAAAGGCCCCAAAACTTAAGAAACTTAGCTCTTTTATTGAGTATGAGAACTGGGAGTTGCATAACAATGCGATGGGATTAGATCCATAACTAAATGAACCAACCATTGGATAGTTACACAACTTGGGTACAGTTAAGGCTAGTTATATTGGTATTATTAAGGTTCAGTTTAGGCCACTAATATGGTTTTAATGCAGTTATACTTCAATATGTTATATTTATTGTACACTTATTTATTGTATACTTGTTGTATATTTGTTGTATGTTTTGTATATGTTTTAACATAAATATAATGTAGTACAGTATATAGAGTATTACTCTTTTACAATAATGTAAAATAAAGCTATATTAAAAAGACTAATTCAATGAGAATTTAATAATTAGGGTAACTATTAGATAATTAGAATAAATTTAATCAATATTCAAGTCATACTTTCATATAATAGCGTTTGGAATTCATGAATAAAAATATAATTTTTGTTTAAATGTTTTAATGATTTCATGTATTTTATTATTAAATTAAATTATTATTACTTCTAATACTTCGCAAATTTCTTTAATATTAATCAAAAATAAAATTAAATAATAACAAATAACATATCTAATTATTAAAATTAAATAAAATAAATAACTATTAAATATAATAACAGATATTGATATTTTAATAAATAAATGTTCTTTATATTAATTTTGAACATGATCCGTTCTAATAATTTTTAATAAAGTGTAATACTATTTTATATTCAGTATTTATTATAATTTATCTTATATTTTAAAAAAAATACGAATTAAATAATAAAAATAATAATAAGTAAAATCGCAACTTTCATGTTAAACAATAATTATGGCTAAATTAGTTAATGGTTGAATATGTCATTATTTTGACCAAAATTAATTTAATGTTAATTACATTTTATTAATTTTTATATTATTATACTATTCAATACTATTAAATAAAATAAATAGTAATTAATCAAACCGTACAGTCATTATATTTATTTACTGATTATTTTATTGAAATAACGTTTGTCTCATAACAAGGTTTGTAAGCAAATCGATATCTAATATAACATTTTAATTATTAATATTGAAAACAGAGACATTGTTGATCATGCATGATTTCCCAAATATCATACAAATAGAATTACATATCTTGAAAATTAATATACTTTTAGAAATAAAATCAAACAAAAAACACATTACAATTGCTAATAGAGTCCATATATAAAATTTACACATAACTAGTAACACATATTTGCTTGCCTTTAGGCAAATATGTTCTATAGCTGTACATTCTTTAGCAACAAGTACTTTATTATTTGTATTCCTATAGCACATCATAACATCATATTATGCATATGTTATATAATTTTCTTCCTTTATATAATTTATAAATTTTATATAATATAAACACTTTAATACAGTAAATGATGGTAAAGGGAAAGAGAGACTTTTCCTTTGCATACTTTATTCATAATAATACAAAATATATTATTTTAGATTTAAAGGTCTCTATTTCTTATATCCTGTTTGTAAAAGAGGTTTGAAATTAAATAAAAGATTCACTAAAGTTATGTGTAATTGACCGCCAAATTTGTTTGGTATTTGTCAACAAATTGGTTCAAACGGTATTTAATACACCATTTTATTATATTTTATTATATGTAAATATTTTAATTAATTTACTTCAAGAAGTAGTGATTTCACACAAAACAAACGTAGCAGTCCACATTACAAAATTATATTTTTGTTTAATTTAGAACTAATTAATAGACCCACAGAAACAGTATATGAGTGTTGAGTGATGTATTGATTAGCGTTTAATAATATAAATTACTTATAAGATTCAAATTGGCTGTCATTACTTCAAATGGCGCACTCGAAAGGGCTCATACCGGGAAGTGGACACTGAGGCGGCAAATGATCATGGTCAATCCCATGCCATATTTGCATATATAGAATCGATATCTTAGGTTTTTGCCGGACAACTATTTGTAACAATTTACAAGTGATATATTGGATAACTGTTATTGGGATCTCCCGAACCAGGATTGATACACATAACCTAAATATGACTATTTTAACCCAATTTTGTCAATCTTTGTTAAATTGACAGATGAAGCAACAAAATTACTAAACTTTAAGTGAGACGTTCTTCCAAACCCAACATATTGTCAGTTATTGTTCTGTCGTTGTCTTTCTCTATGTTCAGGTCTTTTACAAAAATTGTAAAACAAAGTAGTAATCGAAACAGACATTGACTCACTTTTATAACTAAGAGGCTTTTATAATGGCACTGATTTTGTCCAAAAATAGTCAATAGTTGCCGACAATGATAACCAATATATCATTTAAATACTATTTTGTTTATTAATAATCAATTTATCAAAAAAATCTTTCACTTAATTTCAGAATCCTTTTATATATTCAATTCATACCAGAATTGTTTTATTCATTTTATACCATATAAGTCATACTATGTGTCAGTACTTTTTGAAATGTTTATAGTAAACCATTGTTTTCTTTTCTAGCAAAAAATGACCACAATTTTCACGGGAAATATTTGAGTGAATTGAACCAACATTTTATATTTAACAAATTGCTATCATATCGACTATGAGTATTAAAAATTATAATTAGATTTAATAAGCCAACGGTCGGCAAATAACATTTTCCTGAGGGTATGCTTTCGATTGAGGTATAATGAAAACTGACTCTATTTTTCTAGCATTTTGTCGGCAAAATCAACGAATAATTTTAATTATTAAAATATTATATTAGATACCATGATAAACTTATGTATATAAATGATTATTTGAATCAGATATCATTTTAAATCCATTTTAAATCATTAATAAATTCCAAAGTACATTAGGATTCAACGTAATGATAAGAAAGCATCGGGCAAATATTCTTGACCGACGGTCGGGTCATTGTATTCAAACATAATTCTGAAAAACAATTAGATGTGACAGTGATTTGTTTGCAATAAAATTTTGGTTTAATTCACTTAAATATTTTCCGAGAAAATTGTATTCATTTTGCGTTAAAATGAAAAATAATGAACAATAGGCAAAGTACCGTACATTGGACACATAGATATGACTTATGCGAGTAAATCGCATATGGTTAGTAAACCTAGTGTCAAATAAAAATATTAAACATTTGATAAAAACACAATAAAAATATTCTTAGATTATTTGTAGTTTTGACTTGCTAAATCTCTATGAAATCTCATAATCTCTATATCATTTAGCTCAAACAACTTATACAGTGCAACTTCTCCATAAGGAACGAGACATGTGTGTTGCACGACAAATGTGTTCCCTATAGAGAGTGTTTCTCCAGCGGGAGGTTCTGTTATTGGTATAGAAATTCCAAAATATATTTCAAATCCGTTTCCTTAAAGGAGGTGTTTCCCCAACAAAAGTTTCCCCAAGAGAGGTTGCACTGTATATTCTAAATTCACTAACGTTGTACTTTAAAATTTTATATTATTAGAATAATCATTGGATGCATTGGATCATAATATGCAAACTCACAACAGGTATGAATTAGTCAATGAATAACAAGAATTCTCTATTAAGCTAATGTTTAACACCGAAACACCTTTATATAATAGTTGTGATCATTATTATTGTCCTTTGAGAAATGAGATGCAATAACTATTTTATATTTCGCATCAAAAATTAGTTTATGAAAATTAGCAATTTGAATTTGATCTGTACTTAAAATTGTACATTTAATATGGATAATTTAAATTTATTATTGTGAACATTTTGACCACAAATCAATGATTAATGCAGTAATAATTAAAATAAATAAATGAATAGTTGTTTTGATTGTATGCCTGAACACAAAGTTATGTTAACATAACATTTCAATTAACATTTGCTAAAACTGTCAATGAATGCATGTGTGATGTAAATAAACATATGATTGCATTAATGGCTTGTATTAATACCTAAATCTCTTTGAATAAAGCACAAGACGACACTCTATTGCCTACACTTTATTACATTTAATACGAAATTTTGGTTTAACACAAGTATTGAGAAATTGTTGAGTCATAATAATCCTCTAATTGTCGTTCTCTTCCATTCGGTTTAAAGAGAGATAAAATAGCATTTGACTAAAAAATATTCGTAATTCAAATATTTACACAAAAAACTTATAAATATGAAAAATGTGCTCAACATATAGAAACTGATGAAAGCAACATTTAGAAATTAAATATGTGTTATAATAATTTCATGAGTAGATAATTCGTGCATTTATTCAAACTCCGGAACTAATAAAAAATAAGTGAATAAAAAGATGAAAAATATAATTCATTAAACATAAAATCAAATTAAGCCGAAAACATAACTGCAGTACTGTATTGCCGATGCATACAATAGTAATCATACAGACGTCTATAGTATAACGTTTTTGAACAAAATCTCGGACGAATTTTGTATGTAATCTATTGACCAAAAGTCAATCTATTTGTGTAATTATTTATATTTTAGAAAAAGTGTTGAATAATCTACAAAACTATGCATTCATTTGTTTGTATGTAAAGCGGTTCCGGAGTAATAGTCACCCGAAAAATTAGAGCTTCAAAAACCCCATTGGCAATTTCACGTGACGGGATTATTGGCACAGAAAATTAAAATATTTTGTAGCATTGCCAAAACGTTTTGGGAGGTCGTACTCTTCGGGTAACTATTACTCCGGACAATCGTTTGTAGATTAATAAACACTGTTTCTAAAATATAAGTGACTAAACAAAAGATCGGCTAAATTGGACCAATAAATAACGTTCAAGAATTGTCAGAGGTTTTGTTTAGAAACGTTTATATGGCACTAATGTAACAAATATACTGTATGTTATAAATAAAAATATATTATGCGGTATTCAAAGCACAACATTTGGAAACGCAATGACATTATTATTCGTATTGATTATAATCGCTATAAATATGAGTTAACAAAATGAAACTCAAATAATATAACAAAATATTATATTAAATTACAGCACAATGTCAAGAGTCAAACTATTCATTCGTTTATAAGTTATATGTTATATACAGTAGTAATAACTTGTATACAGTAAATACTTTATACCCATATGGTATTACATTTAAATATGTATAAATTGTGGATTAGATAAGCTGCAAGTGTTAATGCTATCTATCGTTTATAACAATAAATTTCTAAAGTGTTAATCATACTAATTAATTAAGTAAATACATATTGAAAGTAAAATTATCAACACTTACCCACTTTTCTCAACACAATATTGAACGAGAATATAAAGCTTAGAATGTGATCCAAATATGAAATATAGTGTCAAAAGTCAAATAAAAGCTAAAATAAATGCATTTGAAGAGAAAATGCTGTCATATATTATGCAATTTTAATGCATGAGTTTTTTATTGAGACGACAGAACCGCCACTCAAACGGCTAATTGAAAAACTATTTCAGGTCTCGTGTCAAACAAAAAAGACAACTCTATTCTCGATTGCATTCAAAATAAGTGATAATAAAATTGTTTTCACTTTTGTTAACACAAATAAAACAATACGAAAAATCCCGATAAATACAAATATTCTTTTAAATATAATAATTCATATTATTGTCAGCTTATTTAGTAGTTCATTAAACTAGTTATAAATAAGTATATAACAATTGCCACATCAATATTTATTATTAAACTAGACTAGTATAATAATTGTAATTGCCATTGCAATTATCATTACTTACATTAATGTTTCAAACATTAGTGTAAAAATAATTTATTTTGTATGCATCAGATATCAATGTAAAACAGGAGTAAATACTAATATAAAAATTGGTGTAAAGTATAATAAACTAATTGGCCCAAGCTGGTGCCCGCAATTTATCGGAATGAAATGAAAATATAGTAATTAAAAATAAGATTAACAGATGAGTTGTTGAAATAATTAAAATAGTTATTGTAAATGTTTATGATTGTATGCAATATTATGTGATAACAAGTTGTACCCTTTATTTTGTGATATATTGATTATGTTATACAGATGTATGACTCGACTTAAAGATCAAAACTATTGAGTCAAAGATTTTGTGGATTTTTCAATAGTTCTTTTGAATGTAAGACATCTTACAATTTCATGGCTATTGAATAGATATTGATTACAACAAATCTATTATATTTTTCCATTTAAAAAAATCTTTAATAAAAATCACTTCATATATACTGAAGAACTACTTTTACAATTAGAAATGATAAATAAAGCGAGAGAGAGAGAGAGAGAGAGAGAGAGAGAGAGATTTAATTAAAAAACTAATTTAAAAATCTACTTTATACTAAACATATTGTGACAATAGAATTCATAGGCAATGTTATAACATACATACAAAATGTATAATATAAAATACATTAAATTGGTATACAATAGATTTAATTTAAAGTTTAAATTTACTTTTAAAAATAAATATTATTATTTATAATGTATACATTAAATTAATTACAATATATATTATTTTAGTGATTACTAATGATAAAGTATAAAATTGTATAAAGTAAGATAAATATTTATTTAATTAAATATAAGAAATACTGAAATTGTGATGCTTTAGTGGTGTTGTTGGCCAACACATGTCTATCTAGTGTTAGATTGTTAGACAACAAACAAAGTTTGGGTACAATTTTCCAGAGCTATTCGTACAGTAGAGACGACAACAAACAGATAGCAAAGAAAAGACAATATAATTGTAATAAAGGACTGAAGATATCAGTTAAGGCAAGAATTTGAGCGCTGATAGTATAAAGTGATTGTAATGAATCTTACTGTATATGTCGGCACAAACTCTTGTTTCGCAATACTGTATATCATATACTGAGGCACTAATTGAACGTAAGATTCAATAAAGGACTGCAAAGACATGAGGAATAGAAACGGCATCAAAACAGATGCTCTTCTATGTAAATATAATGAAAGCGAATCATAGAGTGAGTGAGTGAGTGAGTGAGTGAATGAGAGAGAGAGAGAGAGAGAGAGAGAGAGAGA
>CAJPIZ010004558.1:0-10124 GCA_905368565.1 Medioppia subpectinata
AAAAGTGATCTGGATATTCGCCGCCATATTCGCCACACCGGAAATGTTTTTCAACAAACTCGTTGAATTCAAACTGGTCAACCAAACCCGATGCAACACAGTGTACCCGTACCCGCACACATTGATCCGGCAACTAATCACCATGGTCACGTTCAGCACGCAGTACGCCATACCGTTGGCCATCACTACCATCGCGTACGTGAAGATCATAAACAAGATCTGCCGTAAGTATCGGCACAGAGATAACGACATACAGAAGCGAATCAAGAAAACGGACCGCAAAATAATCAAAATGTTGGCGTTTGTGGTCATTGTGTTCGCCATATGTTGGCTACCGTTAAACCTCTTTCACATATACAGCGATTTCTCCGCTGATAGCGTTCAGTACGACTCCATACTGTTCTACTCGTGCCATATGCTGGCCATGTCTTCCGTATGTTATAACCCTTTCATCTATTTTGGTCTCAATAAACACTTTCGCCGAGAGATCCGACTATTGTTCAAATGCTTGCCTATCATTGCCGGCGCCCATAGGAGTCGCTCTAAGAATCGCACACTTATTAGTAGTAATAATAATAATGTGTTTAATAGCGATAATAGCAATCATTATGGGTTTAACCGTAGTTTTGAGTTAAACAATAATCATATTATTTGTAACAATAATAATAATGTGATTACTTCAAATAATTGTAATAATCATAACTATAATAATGTGTTTAATAATAATAGTGTTAACAATAATCACACAAATTGTAATGGATTTAACTTTAAAAACAGTTCCTTTGATTTGACATTAAATGATTCAATACTTAATAAGAATTTGTGCGAAACACAAGTTTTGTAAATAATAAATTTTGTAAATATTGCTTTTTAAAATATGATATTTTAATTTTTGTATAAATAAATGTTAATTTGATTTAGATATTTGACCTTTTTCTTTCTCCTACTGCCCGTCGGACAGGTCTCTGTTAATGTATAACATATTTAACAATTGGTTACTATTTATCTAACCAGTCAACAAAATCTGTCGGCGCGGTTGTGTGATTACAGCTAAACTAGAAGAGCTTGATCAAATATGTAAAAAGTAAAATGAATGTTTACATGTCTAGTTTTTTGTGTCAAAAAATTATTGAAATCACGTGATCAGAACACAGAAATTTTTGGGTCAAATCGATTTGCCGTGTTTTTTGCCCACCTCGAGGGGGGCTAGGAAGGGGGCGAGTATGCTAATCTTTAGAGGAGATGTCAAAGACTATGATAGCAAAGTTTGATTTAAATCCATTCAGCCAACTACGAGAAATTGTTAATTTTATTAACATTAGGTNAAAGTGGACTTATGAGCATTATATATATTAAAATCATTATCCATTGATATTTGGTTTATAATTTTATTAAGACTTTTCATGTGTTGATTCAAAAACTGAACCAGAATTGCAATTAGTGTCAGACATACCAACGCATCGGTGATAAATATATAAAGCATTGTGTTATAAATGACTTGTGGTAACAACGAGATTAGGAATGTCTCAATATTGTAATGGTTGCTAATCATCATTATAACAAATAGCATGCTTGTTGCTGAAATTAAATAGTTATGTAATAAATAATATTTATTAATAATTGCATATACTGTATATGTGTATATTTATACGGTTTACATACCTACTGAAATGTATATCAGATTAAATATTAGATAGATTTTTCTAGTAAATTTTCTAAATTGTTGTAGACCATCATTATCCAACGACATTTTAGTTGCTTGATCAATTGTCATACGACCTCTAATTAGTTCAAAATATTTTCTCCATTCAGTCTTATGTGAGGGTTGAGTGAAGTGAAGTTTTTTGTGCACAACTATACCAAATATTCCGCCCAAAATAAATAATATAAAATTATAAATATAAATACCTCCAATAAAAGAAGGTAGGTCATATAGTAATAATCGTGCTTGCTCATCAGAATAAAAACAAAATATTGCTTTGATAATGTCAAAAATATAGCCACAAATCACTATATAATTAAGTATTGAATTTTGTCCATTTCCGTTTGCTTTATCATTAATTTTGTTTAAATAATAGTCAATTAATATATTATTCACATTAATTGTATTCAAAGGCATTATAAATATTATTTAGAGAGATTAAAGTTACGGTAACTGACCAGAATGCTCTTAATACAACAGTTACTGTAATTTTATAAAATATAATAATGTAATTTAAATAAAAGAAATCAACATGTTATTATGAAAAGTGCAGTCTCAAATATACGAGAGCTAAATTAATGCCCAAAAAGACAGTTAATATTAGAGAAAAATAATCATTATTAAAGTATTCAAATATGTTATTTTTTGGCTTCACTATTAATGAAATAGATAATATCATATTATGATTAAATACATTAATGATATTTTTAATATATGAATAATGCAATATGATTAGCAAAAGTATAAGTTATAACTTATAACTCTCGACAGAATTAAAAATGCTAGAATTGCAATCATAATTTTAAAATCGTATTTTAAATTAAAAATCTAAATGAATTCACGATTGTATGCGTTTTTATATTAAAAAATATATTCATTTATTTAAGTAATTTCTAATATATTTTAATTTTAATATTATATAAATTATAAAATACTAAAGTAAATATAAAATAAATTATAATTCTATTCTAACAAAATTTATACAGTATGTGTCATAAATTACCTCTTGGTTGGGAGCCGGGAGAGCGCATATTTTCAATGTTAGTCAAAGTAAAAAGTGCCCAAACAAAGCCGTACTTTACTACACATACTGTATATCATATTATATTCATATACTGTACCATAAATTGACGCTTTTAAGTGATACTTTATTTAATTTCACACATTTCACACATACGTCTAAAATATGATTGTATAAATTTAAAATTATATTATTAACTCAGTCAACAAAATCTGTCGGCGCGGTTTGTGTGATTACAGATAAACTAGAAGAGCTTGATCAAATCTGTAAAAAGTAAAATGACGGTTTACATGTCGACTTCAGAACAATTTTTTTCCATAGACCTAATGTTAATAAAATTAACAATTTCTCGTAGTTGGCTGAATGGATTTAAATCAAATTTTGCTATCATAGTCTTTGACATCTCCTCTAAAGATCCACCCGCCCCCTTCCTAGACCCCCTCGAGGTGGGCAAAAAACATGGCAAATCGATTTGTCAAAAAATTTCTGTGTTCTGATCACGTGATTTCAATAATTTTTTGACACAAAAAACTAGACATGTAAACCGTCATTTTACTTTTTACAGATTTGATCAAGCTCTTCTAGTTTATCTGTAATCACACAAACCGCGCCGACAGATTTTGTTGACTGAGTTAATAATATAATTTTAAATTTATACAATCATATTTTAGACGTATGTGTGAAATGTGTGAAATTAAATAAAGTATCACTTAAAAGCGTCAATTTATGGTACAGTATATGAATATAATATGATATACAGTATGTGTAGTAAAGTACGGCTTTGTTTGGGCACTTTTTACTTTGACTAACATTGAAAATATGCGCTCTCCCGGCTCCCAACCAAGAGGTAATTTATGACACATACTGTATAAATTTTGTTAGAATAGAATTATAATTTATTTTATATTTACTTTAGTATTTTATAATTTATATAATATTAAAATTAAAATATATTAGAAATTACTTAAATAAATGAATATATTTTTTAATATAAAAACGCATACAATCGTGAATTCATTTAGATTTTTAATTTAAAATACGATTTTAAAATTATGATTGCAATTCTAGCATTTTTAATTCTGTCGAGAGTTATAAGTTATAACTTATACTTTTGCTAATCATATTGCATTATTCATATATTAAAAATATCATTAATGTATTTAATCATAATATGATATTATCTATTTCATTAATAGTGAAGCCAAAAAATAACATATTTGAATACTTTAATAATGATTATTTTTCTCTAATATTAACTGTCTTTTTGGGCATTAATTTAGCTCTCGTATATTTGAGACTGCACTTTTCATAATAACATGTTGATTTCTTTTATTTAAATTACATTATTATATTTTATAAAATTACAGTAACTGTTGTATTAAGAGCATTCTGGTCAGTTACCGTAACTTTAATCTCTCTAAATAATATTTATAATGCCTTTGAATACAATTAATGTGAATAATATATTAATTGACTATTATTTAAACAAAATTAATGATAAAGCAAACGGAAATGGACAAAATTCAATACTTAATTATATAGTGATTTGTGGCTATATTTTTGACATTATCAAAGCAATATTTTGTTTTTATTCTGATGAGCAAGCACGATTATTACTATATGACCTACCTTCTTTTATTGGAGGTATTTATATTTATAATTTTATATTATTTATTTTGGGCGGAATATTTGGTATAGTTGTGCACAAAAAACTTCACTTCACTCAACCCTCACATAAGACTGAATGGAGAAAATATTTTGAACTAATTAGAGGTCGTATGACAATTGATCAAGCAACTAAAATGTCGTTGGATAATGATGGTCTACAACAATTTAGAAAATTTACTAGAAAAATCTATCTAATATTTAATCTGATATACATTTCAGTAGGTATGTAAACCGTATAAATATACACATATACAGTATATGCAATTATTAATAAATATTATTTATTACATAACTATTTAATTTCAGCAACAAGCATGCTATTTGTTATAATGATGATTAGCAACCATTACAATATTGAGACATTCCTAATCTCGTTGTTACCACAAGTCATTTATAACACAATGCTTTATATATTTATCACCGATGCGTTGGTATGTCTGACACTAATTGCAATTCTGGTTCAGTTTTTGAATCAACACATGAAAAGTCTTAATAAAATTATAAACCAAATATCAATGGATAATGATTTTAATATATATAATGCTCATAAGTCCACTTTCAATTTCATGGTAGAGCACAATTACTTTTGCCACGATTTTAACAAGTTCAACAAATTTTGGTCACAAATATATTTAGCATATTTGTTGACAATAATCCCATTTTCTCTCATTATTTTACATCAATTACTGTTTGAAAGTTTACCACTTGTTGTCAAAATTTTCTTTGCAATCACAGCCATTATCGTAACAATACTGACATTTATATTGCAATATAATGCAGCTTTTATATCAAAACAAATACACAAGTCTTGTGTGAAATTATCACGACTTCAGTGGCGTATCAATGGATACCCGTTTCGCATCAAATTTAAGCTCAAACTTATGGTATATTTTGAACGTTTGAGTAGTAGTCGGAAGATAGGGATAACACTCGGGCCCACAAACACTCTCACATTTCCCATGTTTTTTCAAGTATTTTTATATCGATAAATATTGCAATGTTTTTAATTATTGTCTTATTTTATGCAGATTGTCATGAGATATATGCGATATTTTCTGTTGGTTCACAAATTTGCCGATAAAGCAAAATAACTTCATAGTTAATTTGCTAAAATTTATTAATTATTGTTACAATTAATTAAACAATCAATATTATCATACGAACTTAATGATTCAATTATTCTTATACCCTGATATAAAATATATTTAAAACAAGATATTTATTTTATACTTGTTATAATTTTGTTTTATTGGTGATTTTATATTTGGTTATTTTGTAAAATATATATTTTAATTAAATATGTTATGATTAGGTCTATGACAATAAATCCTTTTTTATTTTAATTTCATAATATATTTTATAATTGAGAACCTGGTAAATTTACTTGAATTTTTATAAGTTAAAAATGACATTTAATGTATTCATATATGTAACAAGAATGTCATTAATGATTAAAATTTTTTAAACTATTATAAAATTAATTTATATTGTTGTGTGCCATAGAGTTGTATCTAAGCAATCGGTCAATTAGTATTGACCGAAAGCGACAAATGAATGGCCAGTGATGCCAGACATCTGCGATACTGCCCGTCAAAGACAATAGTAGTCAATGGCTGACATTGAGAGCTACAACTTAAGAGTTATAAGAGGTGTTGGGATCTACTCCTCTCATCACCAGATATTGCAAGACATTGAGAGCGAGTGTTAGTTAGCATCGGGTCCAGTAGTGGACATAGAGTACGAGTAGTAGATGAGTAGCTGTTCCAGAGGTAGAATAATGAATGGTAGAGATTCAGCACATTGTGTAACAAATGAGAGACTTTATTGGTAAAGCACTTGAGTATCAAATAGTGTACAAAGAGATAGTAAACTGTATGTAGAGTGTGAGCCCTGTGTGCGACCGTTGCGGTCGAGAACACAACAGAGACTGAAGCGAGAGAACGGAGTATACAATGAGTTATAGAGAGTAGTGGGCGGAAAGGGATACAGAGCTATAGAGTACGAAATGAGTGACATCTGTATGTCATGCGATGACAATATTACAATATAAATGCATAAAAAATTCAAAATATGGTCATTTATTTAACTAATCTTTAATATTTTATAAATAAATAAGTTGTTATAACTATTATAATAAAGTATTTGTTATCATTAATTTGATTAAATATATCGATCGTAATATCAATATACAAGGAAGTATCTAATAGAAATAAATTAATGCAACTTATTTTGATAATACTGTATTATTAATAATTTATTAACATTTCGGAAATACTATTTACTAAACAATTTATTATAACTATATTATCATGTATAATTTTAATATACGATAATAGTTTATTTTTTAATGTTTATATTCATGTAGATAATAAAACATTAATGTAAAGCACTTATATTGATTAAACATAATTAAAATCCTTAAACAATGGCTAAACATTTAAAAATAGTTGGTGCAGGAAATTTACCCTGGATCCGTATTATGAAGAATGGCCATGATTGTTCGGGCGTACAGTGCGAGCTAATAAAATATTTATCACGGTCATTAAATTTTACGTACGAATTAATTAGAGAACCGTTTGGATTGGGACACCCATTGCCTAATGGGTCCTGGAATGGGATGATTGGGCGCATACAGAGAGATGTAATTATTATTTATATTCATATTCTAACTTGTAAGTATTAACATGTAACATTTTTTATATAAATTTAAAGGAGGCGCATATGACCGGATCGCCTATCATGAATAATTTGCATATAAGTGCAGTGACTGATATGACCAATATATTTAAGGCCGAAGAGCTTGTTGTGTTACTAAGATGGTTTAAACCTGGTCATTCTATCAACCATTGGATGTTTAAACTGTTTGACATCCAATTTTTACTAACATTTTTTGTTACATTATTGTTGATCAGTGTATTTATATCAATATTTTATAACACTTTTCTTAAGCGCCATTTGAAAAGTAAACTAGATGCGTTTAGTATAATCTTGTTCAAATTAATATCAACATTGTTCGGTCAAGGTGAGTATTTATTTTAAAATTAACAATATACACAGTACATTAAATTGCTATAAATGTATAAAACAATGTATTAATTATTTTATACTAAATTAACATTTATATAACTTAACAATTTAGATGTACAAATTACGAACACATTTAAAACAGATTATCCAGTTATGATTTTGATAACATCGTGGTTATTGAGTGCTTTATTATTATCATTATTAATGTCGAGTGAAATCACAGCTAAATATCAGTTAAAGGTTCCCAACAAACAGATCCAAACACTACAAGAATTGGTCGATTCGGACGTAAAACTCATTAAAACAGATCATTTCGATGTAATGCATAATATTGTGGACAAACAGTTAGTGAACGCTATTATTAACAAAGAAATGGTCAAAAGGGTTACAGCGAAAGATTTTTTCACTACAACTGAATACATGGATGAAGTTTATGCGGGTAAAAGTGCCATATTGTTCAGCGATGTCCCTTTAAAACAGCTGGTATTCGCACATCAATCACGATTAAACAGAACTGATACTAAGCTCCGGTTTATGGACGAGAAATACGGGTCATTAGAATTTATATGTTTAGCGTTAAACAAGAATCTATTAAGCAAACAATTTAGAGCCGATATTAGCATTAGGTTGTAACATTAAGTGTATCATGTTAACAATTAACACTAATTGTAATAAATTAAATTTAAACAGGGTGGCACATTATTTTTCGGTAGGAATTGTGGACAAGGAATTAAAGCATTATTTTCGGAACATAGATGAAATTTTTGATGTGACATCCAATACAAAACATAATTTCAAAGCCATTGAATTAAACGCGTTGTTGAGTATATTGATCGTAATAATTGTTGTTTATGGCATTAGCATTATTGTTATACTCATTGAATTACTGACGGTATATGGGTTTTAATAAATATATACATTGCTGTCCAGACATTCGTAAACAACACTCATCTGTTTATAGAGTTGGCGTAAAACACAGCTTTCAAAATAGTCTATACTTTGACAAACAAGACTACCGGTGCTCACAATAGTGAGAGACTAATGCCAATTGTGTCTCAACATGATATCGATAGTCCATTAATTATCCATCACTCATACAAACTTAAACACTATACCAATGGATTGGCTACCTTTGCCCGTTATTTTTATTTGTTACAGTAATTATAAAATGCCAACTAAATAGCTTGAGCAATTGATATACAAACTTCAATTAACGCATATCGACATTCATTCAAATCGGACTTTTTAATAAATTAACATTTAAATAATTTGCATTCATCATTTAATTATATAGAAATTTCTCGTAATTTGTGGACAATTTTCTATTTAGTTTTTTAACAAAACTAATTTATATTTGTTTATTTTAAAGGTCATTTTGCTTTTTCGGCAAATTTGATAACCAAGATAAAATATCGCATGTATTTCATAAGTATCTATTTAAATAAAATAACAATTAGTATATATTACAATACTACATTTATTTTAGCAATTCATATGACATTACCTGCAAAAATATGGGGAATGTGAGGGCGATTGTGGGCCCGAGTGTTATCCCTATCTTCCGACTACTACTCAAACGTTCAAAATATAGCTTAAGTTTGAGTTTAAATCTCATGCGAAACGGATATCCATTGATACGCCACTGAAGTCGTGATAGCGTTACACAAGATTTGTGTATTTGCTTTGATATATAAGCGAAAGTGTATTGAAGTATAAATATAATTAATATCAGTATTAATATTGCAATCAAATAAAATGCTTTCACAACAATAGGTAAACTTTCAAACAGTAATTGGTATAAAATAATGAGAGAAATAGGCATTAATACTACTAAATATGTGAAATATATTTGTGACCAAAATTTGGTAAATTTGTTAAAATCGCCGCAGAAATTATTGTGCTCTACCATGAAGTTTGTGGTTGACTTATAAGCATTTAACGTATTAATACTTGCATCCGTTTTAATCATGGTTAGAATTTTATTAAGTTTGTTCAAATGTTGGACACAAAACACACCATAGATTGTGACTAATATAATGCACACAAAGCCATCGGTGAGAAACGTATAAAACAATGATATATAGATGAGTTGCGGTAACATTGAAATTAATAATGTTTCAAGAATGTAATTATTTTTAATTATCATAATTACAACAAGAGCATAACTTGTAACTATAAATATGCCAAATAATTAATTTTCAAATTATTTATTTCTAAATTGTATTGTATAAATAAAAATTTACATACCTATTGTAAACAATAAAACAATCAATATTTTATAAATGTGCATGGCTAGTAATCGTAATTGTGATAAATAATTAAGATTTAATTTCATTTTAGTTGCTTGATCAATTGTCAAACGACCTCTAATTAACTCAAAAAACTTTCGCCATTCAGTATTATATGAGGATTGAGTGAAATGAAGTTTTTTATACAAAATTAAACCACATGAATTTCCCAATACAAATATAATAAAATTAAACTTATAAATACCTCCAATAAAATGAGGCAAGTCATATAATAATAATCGTGCTTGATCATTTGCATAAAAGCAGTAAACTGATTTTATTAGGTTGAATATATAGCAACATAGAACAAAATATTCATATAATGAATCTTGCTTATTTCCATTAGCTTTATCATTAATTTTATTTAAGTAATAGTCAATTATTAACTTTATTATTCTCTCTCTCTCTCTCTCTCTCT
>CAJPIZ010004559.1:0-10123 GCA_905368565.1 Medioppia subpectinata
CGACCGACTCGACCAGAGCCCAGTGGCTACGGTTGCGGCCGACGGTTACGGTGTGCGGGTCGTCGGTCGGCACCGGTATTAAGATCTCAATGAGGTCTCCGGTGACTATAGGAGGCGTACGGAAGTGAGACAATAGGTTACCCATTGTTTTTCACTCTGGTTTTTGGGTTAGTTTTAGTTTTTGCGGTAACTTTTGTTGTGAGTTATGTGTGGTTTGGTTGACAACAAGTGATTGAATGATTGAAATAACTTTTTTGTTGAATGATTTGGTTTTTGATGTATTTTTTTGTATTAAGTTTTTTAGTGTCAATGAATGGGTTTTTTGGATGAAAGCGCTGCCGACAGTCAAACCCGGATGTAATATAAACTGGAATACAGTCTATGCACGATATTATGTACCGCAAAATACCATGTTCAATCGTTTTTATCCATTGGTTACAATGCATTGCATGTTAGTTATTATTGGGTTACACCGTATGTGTAATAATGTTTTTTTGCACTCAACGTGGTGAAGGGTTAGTTCATTAATGGGGGTGAGTGTGCGTCCAAATATGACTCATATCGTAACCATTAATGTCATTTTGATGTCCAATATACTGTATACGTTATACAGTAGTGAAATAAAAAACACAAATAAATTTAAATTTTACACATTTTAACATTGATTTATTTTAATTGTTTTAAATTATATTTACACAACATTTATTTATTGTAATTATAATTAGTGTATATATTTGGACAAAACACATGATAAAAACACGACTAAAATTATTTAAATTGAATTTAAATCAAAAACAATACTGATTTATAATGATTATACATTTAAAACATGGTAAAAATTGGACAAAATACTGATTTTACGTTAGTTTTCTATTAAATTAAAAGTAATTATAAGTAATGATTAAATTAGGGAAAACAAAAGTTTATAAAAATATTAAAAATTTTAGTTAAAAAACAATATATTGATTATAAATTAAATTAAATTAAAAACATGACAAAAACAATGATCATAATTATAAAAGCATAGGGAAATGAGGGGAACTAAACACCGGGGTATGTAATATAGTGGGGTTGAGGGTCAGTAGTAGAGGGGGTTGGGGGCAGTGGTCAACCGGCGACCTCCTTAGCGGTTGTCCGGCGCGTAAGTATCGCCATCTGATCGATGGTTTTGTCCACAATCTGATGGTCAGTGTATACATCGGTGGACCACCCGATGGCGTACCGCCAGTGCGTACAGTAATGTTCTTCATTACGTGGTGTCCAACAAATTATATTCAAAAATTTTAAAAAATTAAAAACAATACCAAAATTAGTTGGTCGGCACCGGTATTAAGATCTCAATGAGATCTCCGGTGACTATAGGAGGCGTACGGAAGTGAGACAATAGGTTACCAATTAAAATAAATGCAAAATATATTGTATACTCAAAAAGTATTTACATTGTTTAATATACAGCTTATAATAAATATCAATATTGTTATTGTATTTTATACAAAAACTAATGAACAATTTATCATTATCATGATTATTAAATTAAGAAATAAGTAAACAGTTATAATTGCATAATTAACATCACCATGATTATTCTCATTAATTAAAACCACCGGTTTATACGATAAAACATCAATTAATAAAACAATTCAAACAAACCATTGATTTAAAAATAACACAAAAAACCATTATACAAAATAATTATAGATTACTATTGAAAAAAATACACAAAAATTTGTTCATCCAGATCTAGGGGCCGGCGGGAGATTACGACAAACGTTTGGCCACCGATTTAATAATACTCTTATCGGACATGACTTGCGTCGACCAACCGGTGCCGTACTTCCAGGCCGTGCAGTAGTGCTCAGTATTACGGGTCTAAGTATACCATCAAAAAACATACAATAAATCAATTATCAATCACATAACAAGTCTCATAACAATCAGGAGCAAACTTACCATCGGGTTATAGGGCACGTCACGGACCCGGTGTCGGTTCCGGTCCCACCGGACTCCGGGCCGTCGCTTATCAACACTAGTGAGCACCTGTTGAGCCAACTTTTGCTGATTATTCACCCGCCAGTCGGGCACCAGACCTGTCCACTGGTCGGCCATCGCCATAAGTATGTCCTCCAAGCGTTCGTAGCGGACAATCGCCCGCTGCCGGCCGTCGGGTGCCGGAGCGCAGGACCTGACGTGAAAACACCAAATGCAGCCCGTTTTGTCCACCGACTCGCACAGAGCCCAATGGCTGTACGGCCCGTACGCGCCCACACACCGGATCTGTATCAGATCCCTGGCCTTTACAGCACCGGGTGGCCAACGGCGGGCATATTTGCTCGGTTTGAGTCCCATTGAGTTTGAATGTAAACTGAGTTTAAGTTTTGGTTTTCAAAAAACTTTTGGCCAATATTTTCAATATGTGTTAAGAGTTTGATATAGTTTTGCCAAATGACTTGATTATGGTTTTGGTGATAGGTTTTGAAGCACTGGTATGTATGGGTAGTGTTGTGTTGTTTATGGGGGTGGAGGACAGGGAGGCCGGGAGTGTCGGTTATAGTGTCTATTTTTTGTGTTATTTTTGGTTAAACTTTTGTAAAACTTAATGAAATTTTTTACTCAATTAAATTGTTTGCTTAAAGTGTAAGACAAAGGCATCCGACGTATGGCAACTGTACGATAGGGTACATGTGCTTTGATGTACAGACAATAGGACAGGAAATGGTTGGCGCCGTAAGAGTTATGGTATTTCTCAATGAAGTCTATGTGTGTTTGTGCCGACAGTTTAGGCTTTAATTAGATTAATGCCTTTTTTGGGCAAAATTTGTGAATGAATTGGTTTTAACAGCAAAATAATGTTGTCTTATATTTGAGAAAAATATTTGAAATAAATATTTGTAATAAATATTTAATTTTATTTAAACCATGGTCAATTTTGTATTTATTAAATGACCATTAAATGTTATTATAAATCATTGCCAATAATTGTAGACAATTAACAAAAAATTCAGCATAAAATTCAAATTTGAATTATTTTAATCGTGAAATACAATACAAAATGAATACAAGCATTAAATGATAACTAAATCCACATTTAAATTAAAAAACACATCAAAATTAATGATTAAATACAAATCGATAAAAATTTAGATCCAAAAACACATTACAAAAACAAATGAATTTTAAAAAACATGCAAAAAATACAAAAACACATCTAAAAAGCAAAAAACTTGGCCAAATGTCTGAGCACTCGCCTCCCCTTTCCCTTCTTCACGACCACTGGCGGGGGCTTAACATCACTCGTGGGTTCGCTTGAGAGCACCTCTATATCGCGCGACCCGCCGGACACGGCTTGAAACTGGACCCGAGGTTTGAATTTGGGGTTGACAGTGGGTTGGACTGTGCTGTCGGGTGCCGGGGCTTTGGCCGCGTATTTGTCCGTACGTGACATCCGTTTACGTATGCCTTTAGTCGCCGCCACCGGTTTGCCAATAGTGGTGCCTATAGTGGTCACCAGTGGTGTGCCATCGGGTGCCTGCGCTCGAGCCTCAGCGGCCGCCTGTGCGGCCATTTCGCGCATCTCGTGCTCGGCTTTGGCCACAATCTGTTGGGGCGGGTGTCGGCCGGACGACCAGCCGATCCCATAGCGCCAGTACGTGCAGTAGTGCTCGGCATTACACCCCTGTATGACATCCCATAAAACATATCAACCATTAGTTACATGTATATACTTTATAGTGTACTTTATAGTAGGACTTACGTCGGGGTCAAAGGCCACCTCCCGGTCCCGAAACTTGTTAATCTCGCCAAACACTACGTCCAACGGCGGCGGGCCGTGTCGGCCGGTGATGGCCAACAGCTGTCGAGCCAACCGGTGCTGATTATTGCACCGCCAATAGACAAACCCGTCGGCGCCGATGTCCGCGCACTCGTCCAGAATGTTGACCAACGGTTCCCAGCGTACGACACGACGGGTGGGCGCCGACAGGGGGTCGCGGGCCAAGTGATAGCAGCGGATATTACCGCGCGGGTCCACCGACTCGACCAGAGCCCAGTGGCTACGGTTGCGGCCGACGGTTACGGTCTTCGGGTCATCCGTTGGCACAGGTATTAAGATCTCAATGAGATCTCCGGTGACTATAGGAGGCGTACGGAAGTGAGACAATAGGTTACCCATTGTTTTTCACTTTGGTTTTTGGGTTAAGATTTGGGTAACTTTTGGTGAGTTATGTGTGGTTTGGTTGACAACAAGTGATTGAATGAATGAAAAACTAAACTTTTTCGTTGAATGATTTGGTTTTTGATGTATTTTTTTGTAATTAGTTTTTTAGTGTCAATGAATGGGTTTTTTGGATGAAAGCGTTGCCGACAGTCAAACCCGGATGTAATGTACACTGGAATACAGTCCATGCACGATATTATGTACCATTTTCAATCGTTTTTATCCATTGGTTACAATGCATTGCGTTAGTTATTATTGGGTTACACTGTACGTGTAATAATGTTTTTTGCACTCGTCGTGGCGAAGGGTTAGTTCATTAATGGGGGAGAGTGTGCGTCCAAATATGGTCATATTGTAACCATTAATGTCATTTTGATGTCCAATATATACGTTATATTGAAATAAAAAACACAAATAGTGAAAAAATAAATTTAAATTTTACACATTTTATCGTTGATTTTTTTTTAATTGTTTTAAATTATATTTACACAACATTTATTTATTATTGCAATTATAATTAGTGTATACATTTGAACACATGGTAAAAACACGACTAAAATTATTTAAATTGGATTTAAATGAAAAACAATAGTGATTTATATTGATTATGCATTAAAAACATGGTAAAAATTGGATAAAACACTGATTTTACGTTAGTTTTTCCATTAAATTAAAAGTAATTATAAGCAATGATTAAATTAGATAAAACAACCATTTATAAAATTATTAAAAATTTTAGTTAAAATCAAACAATATATCGATTAAATACAAATTAAATTAAATTAAAAACATGATAAAACAATGATTATAGTAATAAAAGCACAGGGAATGCGGGGACTAAACACCGGGGTAAGTAATACAGGGGGTTGGGGGTCAGCAGTAGAGGGGTTGGGGGCAGTGGTCAACCGGCGACCTCCTTAGCGAACGTCAGTGTATACATCGGTGGACCACCCGATGGCGTACCGCCAGTGCGTGCAGTAATGCTCTTCATTGCGTGTCTATACGGGGTGTCCAACAAATCATATTCAAAAATTTAAAAACAATACCAAAATTAATTGGTCGGCACCGGTATTAAGATTTCAATCAGATCTCTATATGAGGTGTACGGAAGTGAGACAATAGGTTACCAATTAAAAGAAATGCAAAATATATTGTATACTCAAAGAGTATTTACATTGTTTAATATACAGCTTATAATAAATATCAATATTGTTATTGTATTTTATACAACAACTAATGAACAATTTATCATTATCATGATTATTAAATTAAGAAATAAGTAAACAGTTATAATTGCATAATAAAACATCACCATGATTATTTTCATTAATTAAAATCACCGGTTTATACGATAAAACATAAATTAATAAAACAATTCAAACAAACCATTGTTCAAAAAATACACAAAAATTTGTTGATGCAGATGTCAGGGCCGGCGAGCGATTACGACCATCGTTTGGCCACCGACTTAATGATACGGCTATCAGACATGACTTGTGTCGACCAACCGGTGCCGTACTTCCAGGCCGTGCAGTAGTGCTCAGTATTACGGGTCTAAGTATAGCCATAAAAACATACCATTAAATCAATTATCAATCACTAAACACAAGTCAATCATAACAAACACTTACCATCGGGTTATAGGCCACGTCCCGCACCCGGTGTCGATTCCGGTCCCACCGGACTCCGGGCCGCCGTTTGTCGACACTAGTGAGCACTTGTTGGGCCAACTTTTGCTGATTATTCACGCGCCAGTCGGGCACCAGACCTGTCCACTGGTCGGCCATCGCCATCAGTATGTCCTCCAAGCGTTCGTAGCGGACAATCGCCCGCTGCTGGCCATCGGGTGCCGGAGCGCAGGGCCTGACGTGGAAACACCATATTATGCCCCTCTTGTCGACCGACTCGCACAGAGCCCAGTGGCTGTACGTCCCGTACGCACCCCTACACCGGATCTGTATGAGATCCCTGGCCTTTACAGCACCCGGTGGCCAACGGCGCGAGTATTTGGACGGTTTGGCTCCCATTGAGTTTAAATGTAAAAACAGTTGTTTTGTTTTGAGCAAACTTTTGGCCAATATTTTCAATATGTGTTAAGCGTTTGATATTGTTTTGCCAAATGACTTGATTATGGTTTTGGTGATAGGTTTTGAAGCACTGGTATGTATGGGTAGTGTTGTGTTGTTTGTGGGGGTGGAAGGACAGGGGGCCGGGAGTGTCGGTTTTGGTGTCTATTTTGTGTATTGTTTTTTGGCTAAACTTTTGAAAAAAGTCAATTTTTTACTCAATTAAATTGTTTGCTTAAAGTGTAAGACAAAGGCTGCCCGACGTATGGCAACTGTACGATAGGGTACATGTGCTTTGATGTACAGACAATAGGACAGGAAATGGTTGGCGCCGTAAGAGTTATGGTATTTCTCAATGAAGTCTATGTGCGTTTGTGCCGACAGTTTAGGCTTTAATTAGATTAATGCCTTTTTTGGGCAAAATTTGTGAATGAATTGGTTTTTAACAGCAAATAGTGTTGTCTTATATTTGAGAAAAATATTTGAAACAAACATTTTTTGATTCATATAATTATTTAGTTTTATTAAAACCATTAAATGTTATTATTTATAAATCATTGCCAATAATTGTAGACAATTAACAAAAAATTAAGCATAAAATTCAAATTTTAATTATTTTAATCGTGAAATACAATACAAAATGAATACAAATATTAAATGATAACTAAATCCATATTTAAATTAAAAAACACATCAAAATTAATGATTAAATACAAATGGATATAAATTTAAATTCAAAAACACATTACAAAAACAAATGAATTTCAAAAAACATGCAAAAAAATACAAAACACATCTAAAAAGCAAAAAACTTGGCCAAATGTCTGAGCACTCGCCTCCCCTTTCCCTTCTTCGCGACCACTGGCGGGGAATTTACATCACTCGTGGGTTCGCTTGAGAGCACCTGTATATCGCGCGACCCGCCGGACACGGCTTGAAACTGAACTCGAGGTTTGGATTTGGGTTTGACAGGGGGTTGGGCTGTGCTCTCCGCCTGGGCTTTGGCCGCGTATTTGTCCGTACGTGACATCCGTTTACGTATGCCTTTAGTCGCCGCCACCGGTTTGCCAATAGTGGTGCCTATAGTGGTCACCAGTGGTGTGCCATCGGGTGCCTGCGCTCGGGCCTCAGCGGCCGCCTGTGCGGCCATTTCGCGCATCTCGTGCTCGGCTTTGGCCACAATCTGTTGGGGCGGGTGTCGGCCGGACGACCAGCCAATGCCGTAGCGCCAGTACGTGCAGTAATGCTCGGCATTACACCCCTGTATGACAACCCCATAAAACATAACAACCATTAGTTACATGTGTTATACTTAATAGTGTTGTTAAGTTAGACTTACGTCGGGGTCAAAGGCCACCTCCCGGTCCCGAAACTTGTTTATCTCGCCAAACACTACGTCCAACGGCGGCGGCCCGTGTCGGCCGGTAATCGCCAGCAGTTGTCGGGCCAACCGGTGCTGATTATTGCACCGCCAATAGACAAACCCGTCGGCGCCGATGTCCGCGCACTCGTCCAGAATGTTGACCAACGGTTCCCAGCGTACGACCCGACGGGTGGGCGCCGTCAGGGGGTCGCGGGCCAAGTGATAGCAGCGGATATTGCCGCGCGGGTCGACCGACTCGACCAGAGCCCAGTGGCTACGGTTGCGGCCGACGGTTACGGTGTGCGGGTCGTCGGTCGGCACCGGTATTAAGATCTCAATGAGGTCTCCGGTGACTATAGGAGGCGTACGGAAGTGCGACAATAGGTTACCCATTGTTTTTCACTTTGGTTTTTGGGTTAGTTTTAGTTTTTGGGTAACTTTTGGTGAGTTATGTGTGGTTTGGTTGACAACAAGTGATTGAATGAAAAATAACTTTTTTGTTTTGTTGAATGATTTGGTTTTTGATGTTTTTTTTGTAATTATTTTTAGTGTCAATGAATGGGTTTGTTTGATGTAATGCCGACAGTCAGACCCGGATGTAATATACACTGGCATACAGTCTATGCATGATATTATGTACCATTTTCAATCGTTTTTATCCATTGGTTACAATGCATTGCATGTTAGTTATTATTGGGTTACACTGTATGTGTAATAATGTTTTTTGCACTCAACGTGGTGAAGGGTTAGTTCATTAATGAGGGTGAGTGTGCGTCCAAATATGGTCATATTGTAACCATTAATGTCATTTTGATGTCCAATATATACAATATGTAGGTTATATTGAAATAAAAAACACAAATAGTGAAAAAATAATAAATTTAAATTTTACACATTTTAACATTGATTTATTTTAATTGTTTTAAATTATATTTACACAACATTTATTTATTGTAATTATAATTAGTGTATATATTTGGACAAAACACATGATAAAAACACGACTAAAATTATTTGAATTGAATTTAAATCAAAAACAATACTGATTTATAATGATTATACATTTAAAACATGGTAAAAATGACAAAATGCTGATTTTACGTTAGTTTTTCTATTAAATTGAAAGTAATTATAAGTAATGATTAAATTAGAAAAAACAAAAATTATAAAATTATTAAAAATTTTGGTTAAAAAACAATATATCGATTAAATGCAAATTAAATTAAATTAAAAAACATGATAAAAACAATGATTATAAGCACAGGGAAAGGGGACTAAACACCGGGGTAAGTAATACAAAGGGTTGAGGGTCAACAGTAGAGGGGTTGGGGGGCAGTTGTCAACCGGCGACCTCCTTAGCGGTTGTCCGACGGGTAAGTATCGCCATCTGATCGATCGTTTTGTCCACAATCTGATGGTCAGTGTATACATCGGTGGACCACCCGATGGCGTACCGCCAGTGCGTACAGTAATGCTCTTCATTACGTGTCTATACGGGGTGTCCAACAAATCGTATGCAAAAAATAAAAACAAATTAAATAAAACAATACCATAATTAATTTTAAAACCTAACTTACCTTCCAGTGATAGTCCACGTACTGGCCGGGCAGCTGCTCCAGATCGGCGGCCAAGTCTTGCCACTCGGGCACCTGTCGGCCCACTGTCCACAACACCTTACGGGCCAACCGGCGCTGATTGGCCACCCGATAGCGGGCCGGCTCGGCGCTAGAGTGATGGCCTTTGCTGTATATAATGCGCTCGAGTGTCTCGTACCTGACCAGCGCCCGACGGGTCACATCCTTGTCCAGGTCCCGGTCGTCGGTCACAACGTGGTAACAGTACACGTGACCAAACTGATCGATGTGGTCGCATAGGGCCCAATGGTTGGCCCAATCGCCATCCGCGTCCTGCAGTTTGATCTTGATGATATCGCCCGGCCGTATGGTTTGCGGTGCGGTGGCTGTCCAGGCACGGGTCAGTAGCCGCCGATAGCGCCGGTACTTTTTGCTAGCAGTCGCGCCCATAGGGTTAGTATTGATGGTTAGGTTAGGTTTAGCACTGATTATAACCACAATCTATGTCGTAATGGCAACAGTATTTGATGTGTAACTTAATGAATAGCTTTTTGAATGAATGAATTTTTTAAGATTTAGTTTTCATTCAATACTTTTTTGTTGCTTAAAGTTTTTACATTTACATTAATGGTATTGATTTCCGGCCCCATCGACTGTGTCGGCACAAACACATAGAGACTTTTCATTGATAAAAACAACACTACATGACTGCCGGCGCCAAACATTTTCCATTGTATTGTCTGTAGTACAGACTAAGGTTGGTAAATTACAATGATTTTTTTGAAGCAACGTAATTTACGTTGTAAAATACAAAAATGCACGTAATATACACGTAATTTTACATACTATGGGGAAAAATTAACATCGTTTATAAACTAAAATTAAACTATTTAATTGTATTATTTAC
>CAJPIZ010004560.1:0-10123 GCA_905368565.1 Medioppia subpectinata
CGTCCGTATTAACGAGGGCACGCCGACTACCCTACGCCATCGGTGTACATGTATGAACATGATCGCATGTTTGAATTCGCGCCCAATAAAGCTTCCCCTAAGGGACGCGAACCCACAGTGATGCGAGGCACACACTTCAAACACTACTTTTTTAAGGCAGTGCTTTTAGCCCATTGCGCCACACCTCAGACCAATAAAGTCAGAGACACACGTCAGAGACTGAAACGTTATAATTATATAACCCGTACTACGAGTTAGCCGCAGCCCAGCGGTGTATGCGAGACACCGGACGTATCATTAATAATATTTCGCATATTAATATAACAATTATAATAGAAAATGTAACCTAGAAGGTTTCAATTCATTATAGACCATTCATTATGTTTTGTATTTCCCAAATTATATCTCGAATAATGAATAATAAAATGTAAAACAGAGGTTTATTTTATTAATTCTTGTTATTAATTCAAATATATTTATTTATTTAAATAACAACAAATTACATATCAATCAGGTGTAGGGTGACTAGACGTTTTCCATTACGGAGGATTGTCTTTTAATTGACCATTGTTTTCGTACCGTCGTACTTATATAAAACAAATCATTATTGCAATATTTGATTGACCATGAGCCTAATTGGTGCCAATCCACAAAATCCATTAGTAAACTCGTGTTGAGTCATGTCTGTGAACTGATTGACATCCAACTGATAGGTGTGAACGCCTTTATCGGCCTCTTTGTTGTGGTCGCGAATCCGGCGGTAATTGTCGGCGAATATCTGCCGGCGCTTTGACTCGTCGTAGTCTCGCATTATTTTCAATGTTTTGTCGGTCCGAAACTCAAGCTTTTAATATGTAAATAAAATTTAACTCNGAATATCTGCCGGCGCTTTGACTCGTCGTAGTCTCGCATTATTTTCAATGTTTTGTCGGTCCGAAACTCAAGCTTTTAATATGTAAATAAAATTTAACTCAAGCTAAAATTACATATTATTATGTAATTTAACATGATTAAATAATTATCTAATTTACCTTAAACTCTTGCCAATCGATCTCCATATCTTCTGGTGTTGCGTTTATTAATTGTTCTGCCATATTTAACATTTACTATAATTGTATGTTGCCAATTAAAACAAAAAAGTTTTTACATCTCTTTATATACAGAGATGCAAATCTCTTATCATCTCTTTAGTTAATATATACTACGTTTCAAATAAACATAATTGTTTTTATAAAATTAGCATTTAATATTTCTAAGTAAATATTTATAGTAAAAAGATGTATAGATATAAATAAATAAAAACGACAAAAACAAAAATATTTATGTATTATATACGATTAAATAAAGTATATAAGTAGTATATACTGTATAACAAATACAGCCCATAACAAACACTGTTACCGCATTATTTTTTATCTTCTCTATGGTTTTTACTACCTCCCCCCCACCTCCCTGTTGTATGTTACTGTTATGCTGTGAAAGGACCCGAATGTATATGGCCATTATATATGGCCATTGAATAAAACTGTTTATAATGACAATTGACTTGTATTATAACCAATTCAGTGGTGCCTCGAGAGCCGCGTGGATGCCTGCACTGTACCTAAAACTTGATGTAAATTTTAAGTCAATTAATCTAGCTACCGGTGAACAATTGAAACCAGAGTTTATTCCTGTAAGTTCTTTTATTTAACCTATTATTTTAACTAATCCTATGCATCACCTGAATTGTGATAACGTATAGCATCGCTGTGTGATCCTTGTTTTATTTAAAAGTAATTACTTTTTATTTTAATATTTAATTAATCTGTATATTTTAGTTTTATTTTACAGATTATTCAACCAGGAATCACTGAGATAAATTACTAGGTACTCCTAACTCATGGATCGTACTACATTTGGTTGGATAAATTTAATTACGCAATATTAACAATAATTAAAATTATTAACAAATAAAATAAACATTGCAACTATTGTTAGTGCGTACCCCAACTTCCAGCGATGGGTGGCCGGCCTTCAGGCAGAGCTACCCAATTATAATGAGGTTAACGATATATCACAGGCCGAGTGGGACCAGGAAATGGCCAGATATATGGCAGCACAGGCTTAATAACGATTGTCTTGTTTATCTTATTCCTTTATATTGTAATAAAGTTACATTTGAATTTATTAATAAATAAATTCCTTAAATATCAATCATGTATTTTGAATTATTTATTAACAAATGTGATTAGAAATAATGAGTTTAATTATAGAGGTTTTAGATCTAGATAGGATTTTCAACTTTTACTGTAATGTAAATCTATGAGAATTTTTACACACAATTAATTGAATTTACATTGTACAGTTTACAATCATAGTAATTACCTTGAACACTATCAGCTAATAGTGCATTATTATTTAATAATAAGTGCATTAAGTTCTACTTAAACTTATTTTATTATATTTTAGATAAAAGGGATTCATATATGGCTATTAAAAAAACTGTTGATGTTATAAATAAAACAATTTTATATAAAAAATCATATAACTTTTATTATTAAGTTGAATTGTGCTAACTTTTAATAATGACAATTGATTTCTATTATAACCGATTCAGTGGTCCAGTGCGAGCCGTGTGGATGACAGTCAGGCAATTAAAACTTGACGTTAACTTCAAGCCAATTGACCTAGCTGTTGGCGAACAATTGAAACCAGAGTTTTTAGCTGTAAGTAAATTTATTGGTGTTAGGAATTTAATAATATAATTTAAATCTAATGTATAAAACTAAATATTTTATCATAAATACTTTATATTTATAACTAAAATAATAATTAATTATTTAAGTAATTGTATATTTCATAAATAGTTTAATTTATGTTAAATATAATTATATTATATAAATAATACATGTTTTTTTATTTACTATACACTTAAATCCCTTGCATAAAGTGCCCACTTTAGTGGACGACGGGTTCGCTCTATGGGAGAGTCGGGCAATAATGCAATACCTGTGCAACCGATACGCGCCGGACAGCACTCTCTACCCGAAGGACCCGAAACAGCGCGCTCTAGTCGACCGGTCTCTCAACTTTGACCTCACATTTTTGAACCAGATCATAGATGTTGTATGTGAGAGCACAATAATAATTAACAATTAATAAACACAATTATTATACATAAAATAAATATTAATTTACACTATTTATCTCCACACAAACAACAACATAGTTTACACCCATATTTTCAGGAAACCAACCCTCGGCCGATAAAGTAACCGCGTTTAATAATAGCCTCAAAAATTTGGATCAAGTGCTAATTAAGCAAGATAAGTATCTCGTTGGCGACCAGTTGACCCTGGCCGATTTGTCACTACTGGCGTGTTGGGTATATTTGGAAAAAGCTCACATAGATGTCAGTGCGTACCCCAACTTTCAGCGATGGGTGGCCGGCCTTCAGGCAGAGCTACCCTATTATGATGAGGTTAACGGTATATCGCAGGCCGAGTGGGACCATGAAATTGCCAGATATATGGCACAAGCTTAATGACTATTATTTAATTAATTTCATACATTTATATTGTCGTAAAGAAAATTTTTAATTTACTAATAAATAAATTGTTTAAATTTTATTTATGTAGTTAAATAATTTATTAATTAATGTCAGTAGAAATAATTATGTAAATTGTACATGTTTTAGGTTTAATTAATTTTAGGTAATTTTCAAATTTTATATCTAACTTTTAGATAATACATTGTATTTAGTGTACAGTAATGTAAGTTTGTGAGAATTTATACACACAATTTATTGCATATACATTTACAGTTACAATCATAGTAATTACCTTGAACACTATTAGCTAGTAGTGCGTTATTAGTTTATAATAAGTGCATTAAGTTTTGTTTATATAAAAGGAATGTAGTAATATTAATATGGCTATAAAATAAAACTGTTTTTGTTATTATAACACAATTTAATTTTAAAAATAATATAACTTTTATTTTTAAGTTTACTTGTGTTAACGTTTAATAATGACAATTGACTTATACTATAACCGATTCAGTGGTGCCTCGAGAGCGGCGTGGATGACTGCCCGGCACCTAAAACTTGATATTACTTTAAAACCAATTGATCTAGCTACCGGTGAACAATTGAAACCAGAGTTTATTGCTGTAAGTAACTTACCAATTATTTTAACATTATGCTATAATAATCATTAGTTAATTATACAAAATGACTAATTTTCTAATACGATATGATATTATAAATACTATTTAATGACTAAATTATAAATTAGATTGTAAATTAATTTGTAATGTAAAAACATAACATATGAATATAATTTTTAAATATAAATTTAAATTATATTTATTTATATACAGATAAATCCAATTCATTCGGTGCCCACTTTGGTGGACAATGGGGTAGCTCTATGGGAGAGTCGGGCAATAATGCAATACCTGTGCAACCGATACGCGCCGGACAGCACTCTCTACCCGAAGGACCCGAAACAGCGCGCTCTAGTGGACCGGTCTCTCAACTTTGACCTCACATTTTTGAATCAAATAAGTGCTGTTGTTGTATGAGTCATACATTAAATGAATAATTTATCAACGTGCTGCAAATAATCACTTAAATAATTATAAACACAGCTGTCAACATGGTCGGGTGGTGATCAACCGGCCGATAAATTGGCTACGTTTCATGGTACATTAAAATTATTAGACCAAGTGCTAATTGGTCAAAATAAGTATCTGGTTGGCGATAATGTTACCATAGCAGATTTGTCGTTATTATCAATGTGGGTATATCTGGAGAAATACGGTATAGATATCAGTCCGTACGCTAACTTTCAGCGCTGGGCGGCCGGACTCCGGGCAGAGTTACCCTATTATGACGAGTGCAACAGTATATCGCAGTCAGAGTGGGACGAGTTTATTGCCCGATACTTGGCTTATGCAGCTGCATCTAAAACTAAATAAGCTTGGTTAAATTTATCAATGTTGTAATATAAAAACATATTTTGTTTTTATTTATCAAATAAATAAAATAAAAGTATTTATCATGATGAATGTAGCATGCGTAAATTATTGATTCTGTTAGCGCGAAGAACATTGATTGTTAAATTATTAGATTGTATAATATTAGGCTTATTTACATAATATGTAACATAAAAGTGTTGAATGCGATAAAACATTTGCGCACAAAATTCCGTAAATATTAACATATTAAACCCAAACCATAGGCTAAATATACTGGCCATCAAAGCTAGATATTCTTCCATGGGCATTTTCAGATACATGTCATATGCAATAGGAAGTTGTACAGGGTACTCAATGTATAAACTAGATGCATTTGTGTGATACTGTTTACGCTCAAATTGTGAACTAATGCCTAGGTGATAATAGTGTTTCACACACTCAACCGTATTACTACATTGTAATTCGCATATTTTACCATAATCATTGTAAACAGCGACTTTTGTCGCAAACTTATGGCTATTGTTTGTTAATACAAATGTTAAATAGTTTGCATCAAGATCATCATTATATTGCCGGCTAAATTCATTTATATTGCACGCGTTAATACACTCGCGGTGTGAAGTATTTTCGGAACATGGTATATGTATGAGGTGTTGGCGTTTAACAATCACCTCGTTGTATTGAATAAAAATAGTACGGAATTTATTTAGATTCAAATAAATAAACCCAATATCATCTATTTTGTAGAGGCGTTCGCGGGCCGAATGTGCATGAAATTGTACAATATTACTTTTAATTACTAGATTGCTACTAATTTTTATAGCAAATACAAACTTGCTTCCCTCCACTAGCGTAAGGTTTCTATTTGTCAAATACCGAGTGTCCGACTCGTATGTCCACTGAGTGAATAACGATATGCAATATCTGAATCCATCAATAGAATAGCGATAGGGGGCAAAGTCGCTACAATTTGACCATGATGTGTTTTGGCCGGTATTACGATATATGTTTAAGCGACATTCAATATGTTTCCCAATTGGTAATAGGTAGTTTATTTGCTCGCCAAGTGGCAATTGATTAAACTTGGCTGAATTATTACCAATATAATGTTGTCTAATTTTGGGGTCAATTAATGATGTTTTATGGAAACAGATTGTAATACCGGGTAATGAAAAAGCGTTTTGCTCTTCGTATATAACATTAGTTGTAGTTTCGTATGAAAAGTATAATAAACTTATTTTATACGTTTGATACACACATCCCATCAAACATAACAAATGAATCGCTATTTTAAAAAAATAGTTAAGTATTTTGTTCATTATTTAATTTATTACTACTTATTATTATACAAACACATAATGTACAATAAGACTATTTTGTTTTTAAGATAGTCCATTAAATATAACTAATATAATGTGCCAGAGCCTATTAAGCATTGATCGGAATCTTATTTTAACATAAATATATTTTTACAGAATTATAGTAAGCAAACATTAAATATAACAAAATAAATAATTTATCACAACGAAGTTATGTAAATAAGTAAAGTTATGTAAATAATTCTAGTACATTTTAAGGGCATCGCAATATTACAAAGCACATTTATATTAATATTAATTTTTGTATTATATAAATCAATATTTAAAAACATAAGTATGCCATACATATAGTAATAATGATAATTGTCGCATGATCTCAGAATTAATTTATGGAAGTATATGAATAAGTCACAATGCCAATCAAGATGTGTGTAACATACGCAAGCTAGGCACTTTATTAGTGCGAACATTAATTGTTACATTATTTGATTTTCTTATACTTTTTTTTATATTAAATAATAGTAAGAATTTGGTTAATGACATCAAGGCATTGAGTGGTTGTTATTGAGGGCACAAATGGCAATACCGGCCTAACCTTTATACTTAATTAACGGGTTTTAGTCTCAGCGGTCTTTGAATATTTAACGGTCTTTAATGGCACTGTGAGGTCGGAAGAGACCTCAGAGCTGGCATACAGAGGTCGGTATAAAATAAAACGACCACCTTTAGAACACGTGTTTTTGTATATGTATATTATAATTGTATTGACTATTATTTATGGCACTGTGAGGTCGGTAGAGACGTCAGAGCTGGCATACAGAGGTCGGTATAAAATAAAACGACCACCTTTAAAACACGTGTTTTTGTATATGTATATTATAATTGTATTGACTATTATTTATGGCACTGTGAGGTCGGTAGATGCCTCAGAGCTGGCATACAGAGGTCGGTATAAAATAAAACGACCACCTTTAGAACACGTGTTTTTGTATATGTATATTATAATTGTATTAATTATTGTATTTTTGTTTTTGTATATGTATAGTATAATTGTATTGACTATTATCTATGGCACTGTGAGGTCGGTAGATGCCTCAGAGCTGGCATACAGAGGTCGGTATAAAATAAAACGACCACCTTTAGAACACGTGTTTTTGTATATGTATATTATAATTGTATTGACTATTATCTATGGCACTGTGAGGTCGGTAGATGCCTCAGAGCTGGCATACAGAGGTCGGTATAAAATAAAACGACCACATCTAGAACATGTGTTTTTGTATATGTCTATTATTATTGTATTGACTATTTATACCTTATCAGAGTTTACAGAGGTTCGGGTTTGATGATAATCACCAGAATATAATACATACTGAAGATATGGGTATGGAACTTTTACAAACAATTATTTTTGGGTAAGCACAATATTCCATTCAATTAAGTTACTGATTTTATTAGGTAATTAAATTATAATTTTATAAAATATATTTAACAACAGAAATTATTGTATTTAATACTAAACATTGTTTTAAGCATTTAAATTAATTATTTTATTACATACAACTAGGTTATATATCCAGTCGTTCAAAAAAACTTGTCCTCTCAAGAATCGTTATATCTCCCGAACGGAACGAGCTAGATCAATACTGTAAACTGTAAAATGATGGTCCACATATCTAGTTTTTTCTGACAAAAAATTATTGAAATCATGTGACTAGAACATAGAAATTTTTGGGTCATTTCGAAATGCCATTGTTTTTGCCCAGTTGAAAGGGGGGTCGGAAGGGGGCGGGTATGCTATTTGGAAGATGAAATGTGAAAGTACATTATAGCAAAATTTGATTAAGATTAGTTCAGCCATCTACGAGAAATTGTCAATTATATTAACATTATGTCTATGGGGAAAACTGGTTCTGAAGTCGACCTTTTATAACTACAGAAATGTGAAAGTACATTATAGCAAAATTTGATTAAGATTAGTTCAGCCATCTACGAGAAATTGTTAATTATATTAACATTATGTCTATGGGGAAAACTGGTTCTGAAGTCGACCTTTTATAACTACAAAAATGTAGTATAAAAAGGTCAAAATTGGGCTATTTTTGTCCAAATATTGTGTCAAATTTCTTGAATATTTTGTTCGTTACGAAAGAATATTTATTCGATGTTTATGAAACTTTGCTATGATATACTTTGACATCTCCTCTTCCGAATAGCATACCCGCCCCCTTCTGACCCTCCTTTCAACTGGGCTAAAACTATGGCATTTCGAAATGACCCAAAAATTTCTATGTTCTAGTCACGTGATTTCAATAATTTTTTTGTCAGAAAAAACTAGATATGTCGATCATCATTTTATAGTTTACAGATTTGATCTAGCTCATTCCGTTCGGGAGATATAACGATTCTTGAGAGGACAAGTTTTTTTGAACGACTGGATTATAAATATATAATAGTTGCTAAAATCAAGTTGGTCGTATTAATAATTAATAATAAGACATTAAACATGTGAGATTAATAGAACAAGTCATCAGATAATTGCTAAAATTGTTAATTTTAATTTAATAGCTAAATCATAAATATCTTAATTGATTTTATCAAGCTTTAAAAGCTAATAATCTACATAATTATTTAATTATATTATAATATTATAATCATTATAATATCATATTATGATGTGATGCATACGAAAAGGAGAATTATGATTTGTATTAGGATTTCTAAAAATAAAAACAAAATAAACTAAATTAAATCAACTAATAGAAAAGTGTAGATTTTTAATTGACAAGTCAAATGACATGATAATTATGTTATAATTATAATTTAACCTAGATTTATAGTCCCATCATACCTGACAGCCGTGTGAGCGACCTTGCGCAAACTTTCTCAACTGGACAGGTCTGAGTTAAATAAAATATTACGGTGAACCGTATTGTGGAAATACACACTACAAATAATAAGATCTATTATAAAATTATCATGATGCAATTATGTTTTCACATATACCTAATAAAATGTCAAGTCGTCCCATGAATTCTGGCCGAGAAAATGCCTGTTTGGCGACATCCGATCGCCGATGATTACTACTGGTTTGGGTCGACCCATACGGTCACTGCCGGGCCGTATGTTTTGTACAATTGGCTGAAGTGGTCATTCCAGTGCTTGTTTGTCCTGCCAAACAAGTTTTATTATAATTATGTTTTAATTAAATGCTATATTTATTGTATATTTACGTTATATATTTCCAAAAATGGCAATGTCATAGAACCGTGTGGAAGTATCCTAGGTACTAAATAATTAAAAATAAGGCTATTGTTATCATTACTGATATTAATAAAACATTTTGATACATACTTCGGGCCAATATATTTGTGCTATTATAACATTGTATTATTAATAGCCATTTTTATTTGAAAACATGCAAATATGTTTAAAATTCAATATTACTTTAAATTAATTAATTTGTTGCATATATTTTAGTTAAAATATAACGTTATTGGTTTAATAAATTAATTTTATCATAATAAACTTTATTTCTCTGGTTATTAAAAATTGCACCAGGGTTATTAACTAGCAATTTTAATAGCAATCTTAAATATGTTCTGCACCCAACAAATAAACGTTTATTATATATCATATGTGGACTCATTGGACATATTAATGGCCACAACTGTTGCGTACAACGAGTTTAGCGCCGATACTAACAGTTTTGTTGAGACTGAAGGCAATGTTAGACAGCATTTATGGTATATGTGTTGCAATCAAACGTCATAACCAAATGTAGTGAGAGTTTTGATTTACAATTCAATTAATTATTTTTTAAACTAATTAATTTTATATTC
>CAJPIZ010004561.1:0-10121 GCA_905368565.1 Medioppia subpectinata
TGAACTGTACTTATCCGGGCTGTGGTTTCACAGCTCCGAGTCGTGACCGCTTGCAGTTCCACATGAGTGCTCACACGATGTCTAAATACAAGTGTCCGTATTGTGCATACGTTGGCAACATTTTAGTTGATATCCGGCGACACATTCTCAAGAGTAAGAAACACGAGGGACTCAATGTATTTCAATGCGTTAAGTGTGACTACGGGTCGGACTGCGAGCGCACATTCAAAGACCACCTCAAGAAATACCATTACGGACACCACGTCGACGAGTCGGCTCTCGATGGCGTTCTCGAAGAACTCTTTCTCAACGAAAACAATAAGCAAAGAGTTTCCGCCGAATGACTGATTCACTCATTTTCTTATCGCTTCTTAATTTCAAACATAATATTATTATTCACTTTCAGTTTTAAACAAGTATTGGATTTCTTTTGTATAACAATAACAAACATTTCGTTTAAGACTAAAAACACGGATCACTTCATTCATGTGACAATTCATACAAATTTATAGATTATTATCATTTTTAAATATTATTTCTTTGACTTTTTTGTGTAAATTTTTAATTTGAAAATAAATTAACCAAATTTGTGGTTAAAATACGAATTAAATTATCTTAAATTTTCACTAATTTTGTAGACAATTATTCCTTTAATTTACTATTTTTCAAATTATTGTGATTTTAAAAAAACAAAACGTTTTTTCCTATTATTTTGTAACCATTTTTTGAAAACTAAATAAATATATAAAAATTTATTGACTGGAAAATACTTAAAAGCTAATCAATCATTCTTTTAATATACCCGCAATTCTTAACCATAATGACATAGGTTTAACATGGATAATGCTAAGTCTATGGGACTAATAGTAAATCTATGTGTAATGTGGAATCTATGGGCTATTGTAAGTGTATGGGTAATGTTAAGTCTATAGGCGACTGCTAATTCTATTGCAATGATATTCCTATGGACTAATGTTAAGTCTATGGATTATGAATATTGAAGGTAAATAACTTTTTCTCCCGAAAGCGGAGAACCCTTTGAAAGTTTGGGGGCACACCATATATACACCATATATACATAATTACGAGTATTTTGAGAGAGTTTTATGTCACCTTTTTAACACCTTTTGAGACGTTCTCACATTTAGTAACTTTTTGGTAACTATTTTATTGTATTCCTAAATTCTAACAAGTTGTAAGTTTCATATTCGAACTCAACGTAAAATTTTACATAAGACTCGTACACAATAATCATTCATTTCTATAATTTTTATGTAAAATAAATAACTTTTTATCACCGTTTCAATCATTTTAAAGTAACTTTTAAGTAACTTTAAGACTGCTTTAATTATGAACTAATGTTAAGTCTATGGGATTTTTTAAAGCATAGAATCGCCGTGTGATGTTTTAATTTTTATTAACAACTTTAAAACAGTTTTTCATTATATAAATAGTATTATTAATTAAACAAAATTCTTACAAATTATTTATAAATAATTAATTGAGAAAACAATAGATTAATTGAACGGAGATTTAATTATTTTGAGCACTTTTGTGATCCAATTTGGTCTGAAATACCAAACAACTAACAGAAGAGTACATCCGGTAAATAGGATTAGGAAAGTGACGATTAAAAAGGTTGGATTAAAATGTGTCACTTCTTCAGAGAAAGATTTCTCGTTTTGCATCCGTTTTGCAAATTTATCGATGAATTCTTCGTAGTTATTGAAACCCCAGTTCGTATACATGCCTTCATCACAGCCTAACAGGTCTTGGAATATATATTTTGCTTCCAAGTCTACTGCACTCATCTTCAACTGTATTGTCAAACATTAAGTTTCATAACAGTATAAAACATGTTTTGTATTAATAATTGATTTTGAGATAAAATATGAAATTACCGGAAATTTAGAGACAGGAATCTTATAATAAAGCGATCCTTTGATAATAAAAATATAGTTTTGGTGTTGAAAAGCTGTGGTTATACTCATTGGAAAGTCTTTGTGAAGATCTGTTAGTTTCATTGGATAGCTGTGACACGAAGACCTATCCGATAGGAAACACCAAAGCTTATCACCTGTTGTTTAGATTACAAGTATATCTTAAATTAATTTGTTAATCAATTATTTATATTATACCGAAATGAACACTATTTTATCTACTTCGGAAACTATACTTTCCGACGCAGTTAGAAGCGGAAGAAGGTCCAGAGCAGCAGACTGAAGGTAAGTAGCCTTATATTCATTGGAGTCGAGATCTTTGAATACCATTCATAGCACACAAACTTGTCGTCCTATTAAAAGGGATACAAAATGATAAATTTTCAAAATCTAAATGTTATGCAAAACATTAAATATTGGATACTTTAAAGAAATATAAACAATTGTTATATTTGTTAATTCCGGGAACGATAGCATCGATATAAGTGGGAACAACCATAGAGTCGTTTAATGTACTCTTTTTGGTGTTTGGATATAATTTACTCCTTTTAGTCGTCGGATAGTAATAACGAACACCTCTTCTGTCGGCAAACCTGTCCTCCACTTTAATCGCCCAATCGGTGAGCGGCGGATGTTTTGTGGTCCGATTAACCGCTAATGTTATATAGTTTTTAAGTTAAAAGGGCTTAAAATTATCAAATGATTGTTACAAAAGTCGTACAGAAGTCGTAGTGCCAAAAGTAATTGCCTCGAAAAACAATCAGCATATTTGATCGACTGTGTGACACGTGATATGACCCTGGTGAACCGTATGTAAGTGAACCTGATGATAATTGTGGCAGTTTCGGGCCGCTATACGTGTCGCCAACTCCCGTAGGGTTGGTCTGAACTAACTTTGGTTAATATGCTATAAAAGGCGAAAGCAAGAAACTAACGTTTAAACAAAAATATCTTTTGGTTTAAATTTCACCCAATTTTCAATACAAACCGGTATTTTGTAAAGATATAGCGGACCAACAAATTTATACTCTTTGATTGCCGTCTTTCCGGTCATCTTTCGTTTGAAAAGACTGTCGATAGGCATCGGTTGAGTGTCTCTGTGAACAATCGGTAAGTGATCTCTTGTTATGCCATCGATTTCAACGTAAAACTGTTTGTTTCCATAAATGGCATAATATTTGCTGGAATTAGTGGTGTCTTCTTTGAAGACAAAATCAATTTCAACCGAAGCCCTATCCGTACAGTCATTGGGAACTGTTGTAATGTTTTTCTTGAATTTCAAGTGATGTTTAACTGAATTCTCCTATAATTTTAATTGTGTTTAAATAAATATACCATAATGAAATGCAAATTTATTGAAAATGTTACAATGTAAAAGTTGTTTAGCAAATATTTTATAAGGCTTCCGAAAACTTTGATATACAGTATTAATTTAATTTTTGCTACCAATTTTATACTTTTAAATTGTTATATATGTTCAACGATTCAAATAAAAATACTTCAAATCTGATTTAATTTGATGTGGATTTAAAAACTCACCAAATCTTTTAATTCTGATTCGTATACAAATTCTGATAAACATTTTCTTTGACTTAAAAATACTATAAAAATTAATAAATTTATAACATTCCTGAAAATATAACACATATTTTTAATAAAATATATTTAAATGATTTTATAAAAAATCAATTGAATTATAAAATACTTTTTCACTGTAAATAACATAATATAAAATGTATTATTAATTCAATGTGTTTGAAATTATTCAACGACTAATCAAACAAAATGTGTTTAAACATTGAAATTATTGTCTGAATTAAGAGCAAACAAAATTCATAGCGTTTTTTACTGTAAACAAGAATGTGAAACAAAGATCTCATTTAAAAAATTCTTGTATTTACGGTAATTAAAAATACAATTTACGTAAAGTTAACAGTTTGTTTGTCACCCACTTTTAGACATGGTGAGCAGTTTGATATGATATCTAACGTTTTGTGTTAAACTACTTTCAAAAATAATAAACATGTTTTGAATATGAATTATTGTAAACTAGATGTAATATTTCGTTTCATTTTTCAATTCTTATTGATCTCAAATGTTTTAGTATTTAGAACACTATTTATTTATTAAACAGTTAATTAAAAACATTGGGAATTATATACCATTAGGTTTAGCGGTCAGAATAAGTCAAATATATAATTAATATTATAATATTACATAATTTCCCAATTTTGGCAAATTTTGAGAAATTTCCAGAATTTGCCATTTGATGACAAATATATTAGCGTTTCGTTAATAATACCTATTAATACAGTTATACTGTAATACCTTTCGCGCATTTTTTAGAAAAAACTACAAAATGTATACAAATTCTATCATCTTTATATTTAAACTCAATTTTGAGACAAAAATGTGAGTCAAATGAATTATTTCAAATAAACCTTCACTTTTTTTAGTTAAGATGGACTTAATTATGTGATTTATGAGCTCTCAAAGCCTTACAATTACACATTTAATCGACAAATACAGTATATTTACAGTTAAATAAACTTTTTAAAAGCCTTTATTCATAAATCATAAGCTTTTTATTTAATTCGATTTATTTCAAAATGTAAAATACATTGATATTAATGATAATGAATGTAATGCATAAGTGTTTCACTAAATATCTCATAATTATTCAAAAAAGTAAAAATACAGTAAATGTCATCATAAAAGACTCGTCGATCACTTGTTGGAATCGTTACCATTGGTTGGCTTATTGACGAAGAGGTCCTCCACCACAGCGTCGATGTCCTTATCGGAGGTGTCGTCGCGGAAGTGTTTGAGTCGTAAATGCTCTTTAAATGTCTTCTCGCAATCGATAGAGAAGTCACATCTCGGATGTGATTTGCATTCAAACACTTTCTTCCCGTCGTGTTTCGTACTCTTCTTAATGTGTCGATAGATATCAGTCAATATATTGCCCACATATGCACAGTAAGGACACTATTGGGGGGACAGACAGACAGACAACAGATGAATGAGTTATAATTAGTGGATAACAAGTGATGTGTTATACCTTATACTTGGAGTTCGTGTGAGCACTCAAATGAAACTCGAGTTTCTGTTTATTATTGGTAGTGAAAGAGCAGTGCGGAAACGTACACTTCAACACCTCGTCGGCCGTCATCGAAGGTGAATACCCGAAAGAGGTGTTCCCAGTAGTGGTTCCCGGAGTACTCGTCGCCACTTCGATGGGCGTCCCGTTGGCCGACAGTATCATAGTCTGAGTGCCTCTATTGGCCGACGGCTTATATACGGTTGTGATTAACGGCTCTTTGGGTATTTCGTAGCCGGAAGTGTTGGCCGCCTTGAGTCGAGTGTTCCTCTCGTGTTCGTGTTTGTGGTGTGTCTTGAGATAATCGATATGAGTGAAGAAGATATCGCATTCATTGCATTTGTATGCCTTCTCTTTAGTGTGGTTTTGCTAATCAATGCAAACAATCATTTGTTAATAAGAAGATCGCAAACAATTGGATGGAAACTCACGTAAATGTGTGGATAGATCTCATTCCTGGTGAGAGCGGTTCCGTCACAAATGGGACACATATAGAGGTACGAAGAGTTGGGGTTTCGGGAGCTAAACATATTGGGATGAAGAATGAGTCGGCGTTGGTTCGGATGCGACAGCTTGTGGTTAATGGTGTGCAGAATGAGCGACACTTCGGATCTGGTCTTGAAGTCGCATTTGTCGCACTCCATGTCGTCGGAGGCCTTGTTTGCCGTCAAAGCGGTCTTAATTTTGGTCAATTCGGTGTCTTTGAGGGCCAACTTGTTCTCCATTGTGACACTTCGGATCTGGTCTTGAAGTCGCATTTGTCGCACTCCATGTCGTCGGACGCCTTGTTTGCGGTCAAAGCGGTCTTAATTTTGGTCAATTCGGTGTCTTTGAGGGCCAACTTGTTCTCCATTGTGACTCTTTCTCTCTTCATTTTGTCCAATTCGAGCCTTTGGTTCGTGTAAACCGTTTCGGAGTCTCTCTTCTCTTTCATCCTTAACTCCATCTCATGTCTGATCCTCTCCTCTAACCTCTCTTTCTGTCTCTTCTGTCTCTCAAACGAGTCCTTCATTTCGCGCAACTCTTGTCTCAACTTTTCGTTGTCTTTCGCAACGTATTCCTCGTAAGTGAACGCATCCGAAGCGGTGGTCGTCTCCAACACCATTGAGTCGGCCTTTCGTTTGGCGGTCGCCGAGTCAGCCATTGTCACCACAAACTGATCCCAAATGGCAGTCAAACAAACGGTTCAACCAATGAATCACTCATTCATTCAATCGTTTTGTTCCTAAACTCGACTCACGTTTCACTTTAGGAGTCATTCGTAGACAACGTGTCGTAAAATTGTGTTCAAAACAGAGACACAAAACAGGATTTCATGTATTGTTTGGAAAAACACAACAAAAAACTTACAATTAATTTAAAGTTTGAATTGAATTAACGTTTGAATGAATGGATGGAAATGTCGGACAAGAAGTCAAAAGCGAGTCATTTGTTGGAGAATATGCTGACCGGCGGTCACATCACGTCAGAGCAGTGGCAGACATACAAACAGATCAGATCCGGTGATCTTATTTGCACAGAAAGTGACGGCCACTCGAGCGACGACTCGGATGACGGCCCGCAAGTGACCGATGCGTTGGCTTTAGGCGGGGATCCGATGGCCAGCACTTCCGACCCTCCCGTCCATATTGAAGAGCGATCGGAAGCGATGCCATCGAAATGGGATTCAAACCTTACCGTCAGATATATTGACGGAAAGATCAGTTTCAATGAATTGGCGGACATTATGGAGAAGATCGACGACGACCTCATCACCAAAGCGTTGGAACCGCCGTCGAGTCAGAAGACAGCGGAGAAGCCGTCGAAGAGTAAGAAGAAATCAAAGGCCAGTAAAGAGGAGACGCCATCCAAAGGCGGTGGACACGGATGGCGACAACGGAGACGCCTTCCCCGTGACCTCCAGGGACTGGTAGGCGAGGCGAATATGATGCTCGCGCGCGGGAACCACGAAGAGGCCATCAAAATGGCACTGGAAGTGGTGCGACAATCGCCCGATTGTGCCGAACCTTTCCAAACGCTTGCTATGATATACGAGGAGATGGGAGACGACAACAAGACTTTTCAATACTTACTGATCGCCGCATATTTGTGTCCGTCAGACGGCGACGGATGGATAAAAGTGGCTGAAATGGCCTCAGAGTTAGGCTTTTGCAAACTGGCGATCAGTTGTTATACAAAAGCGATCAAAATATTTCCGGAAAATATAAAACTTCATTTCGAAAGGTGTCAGCTCTACGAGAAGGTCGGCGACATGAAGAGAGCGCTCGACGCCTACGAGAACCTTATGAAAGCCCTTCAGCCCACTGACGGAGAACTGGCCCTACAATTAGCCAAAGATATTGTTAAAATCCAATACAATAACGGAAACATATTGTCGGCCATAGAAGTGATTGAAGCGGCGCTCGAGAAACACAACTCATTCGTCACTTCAGAAGAAGTGAATCTTTATATTGAACTCTTGATTACAAACGAACAATACGTTAGCGTTTTGATGGCTTTTAAAAAATACTGCGGTCTAAGTCTCATGAGTTGTGGTCAAGAATGCAGTGAATTAAGTGGTGATATTATGAGCAAATGTGATCTTACGATACATCTGCAGTATTTAGAGTTACCCATCGATTTGAGGGCCAAATTGATTGTTACGCTAATAAATCTTCGGTGTCTTCTTTCTGTCCACGATTTACTCAAAGAGATTCTTCTGCAGAGCGCGGAAACAATTGGAGACTTATATTTAGATATTGTGGACGCGTTCATGAAAATGGATTTACACGAAAACGCTAAACTTCTGGTTCAACGTCTGGTCGACACCGAGACCTATAACGAGGCGTCCATTTGGTTACGATTTGCCGAATGTTTAGAGAAGACTAAAGAGACTCAGCAGTCAATTATCGCGTACTCAACAGTCGTAAGACTAGCGCCCAATCACTTCCACGCGAGACTTAAGCTCTCAAAACTGTTGGTTAGTGTCGGCAAAGAGAAGGAAGCGCTCGAAATCGCGAGTCAATGCGAGAGCGAAACTCAAATTGATTTGGATTTATTGCAAATGCGGTGCCGTTTGTTGTATTCACAGGCGCTTTGGTTTGACTTCTCAATTGCTGCCAGAATTTTATTATCTAGTGATATGACATATTTGAGACACAGTCGACAGCTCTGCACAATGATCTCCTCCTCATCCTATAGGACTCGATTGGAGGCTTTACGCGATGTCCATAAAGACTTGGGTCTCACTGATGACAGTCTTAATCATAAATATATCGGCGATAATATTGATTCTGAAACTATGGTTGAAGTGTTTGTCAAACTATTGAATGTTTTACTATACAAAATACGAGACCCCGAAGAAGCGGTTAGAATTGCATTCTCTGGCTATACGTGCAGTGCTTTCGCCGCAAAACAAGATCTCATTGATTATTACGCACTGATGTGTTGCTATGTGTCGAAGAACCTCTTCTACACCTATCCATTGATTAAGGCTTTGATTATGCGAAACATTGATAACAACCAGATCTGGAATATCTTCTGTCCGGTTATGTCTCAGTTTTATCAAGACTTACGACACAATCGCTTCTGTATTAGACTTTTCATCAAAAACCCGGAGAACATAGCATTGGCTTATTTTAATGGCCACAACGCCCTCATGAGTGGCAGTTATAAGCACGCATTGGCCGAATACGTGGCCATTTTGAAACAGTGTCCTAAAGACCCGTTCGCGGCCTTCTCTGTGGGTCTGGCTTTTGTTCATTTGGCGTCTCAAAAGTTTACGAGTAATCGACACTCAATTGTCATACAAATGTGCGCTTTTCTCGACCTCTATCTCGAGCTGAGGGGCGAATGCCAGGAGTCGTTATACAACGTCGGCCGCGCTTTCCATCAGTTGGGACTCTTGAACAATGCCATCCATTTCTATAGGAGAGCCCTCAACACTGACATCAATATTAATGTTAAACATAAACATATTTTTGATTTGAAGAGAGAAATTGCTTATAATTTATCGTTGATTTATCGCAATTCAGGCGCTTATGATTTGGCATTAATTGTTTTGAGAGAGAATTTTGTTTTATAAATTATAATTTTTATAATGCAATTCTGTAAATATGTATACTATTAAAAGTGAAATGACCATGTTATCATTTCATATCATTTAATATCATTTATTAATGCTATCATTTGTGTAATTATAAGAAGTTTTAATTAATTTAATACAGCAATATAGGAGAGAGAGAGNTGCTGGCCATCGGATCCCCGCCTAAAGCCAACGCATCGGTCACTTGCGGGCCGTCATCCGAGTCGTCGCTCGAGTGGCCGTCACTTTCTGTGCAAATAAGATCACCGGATCTGATCTGTTTGTATGTCTGCCACTGCTCTGACGTGATGTGACCGCCGGTCAGCATATTCTCCAACAAATGACTCGCTTTTGACTTCTTGTCCGACATTTTCATCCATTCATTCAAACTTTAAATTAATTGTAAGTTTTTTTGTTGTGTTTTTCCAAACAATACATGAAATCCTGTTTTGTGTCTCTGTTTTGAGTACTATTTGCCGACACGTTGTCTACGAATGACTCCTAAAGTGAAACGTGAGTCGAGTTTATGAACAAAACGATTGAATGAAAGAGTGATTCATTGGTTGAACCGTTTGTTTGACTGCCATTTGGGATCAGTTTGTGGTGACAATGGCTGACACGACCGCCAAACGAAAGGCCGACTCAATGGTGTCGGAGACGACCACCGCTTCGGATGCGTTCACTTACGAGGAATACGTGCAGAAAGACAACGAAAAGCTGAGACAAGAGTTGCGCGAAATGAAGGACTCGTTTGAGAGACAGAAGAGACAGAAAGAGAGGTTAGAGGAGAGGATCAGACATGAGATGGAGTTAAGGATGAAAGAGAAGAGAGACTCCGAAACTGTTTACACGAACCAAAGGCTCGAATTGGACAAAATGAAGAGAGAAAGGGTCACAATGGAGAACAAGTTGGCCCTCAAAGACACCGAATTGACCAAAATTAAGACCGCTTTGACGGCAAACAAGGCCTCCGACGACATGGAGTGCGACAAATGCGACTTCAAGACCAGATCCGAAG
>CAJPIZ010004562.1:0-10121 GCA_905368565.1 Medioppia subpectinata
CTGACGGCGACGGACAGATACTGGAGGCGCGATTCGATGCCTTCAAGTTTCCCACTTCAGACGTCGTTCAGTTCAAAGCACTGGTCGCCCCGTGTCTGCCATCGTGTGAACCAATTAAGTGTAATATCAACGGAGCCGACGGCCGGACGAGTGAAGTGCACTCTTATGGCAAACGCCGGAGGAAGAGAGAGGCCGACGAAGTATTGGTCGTCCAGTCGTTGTCAGTCAGCGATAAGCTTGGGTTTCAAAGAAGTCAACGAAAGAATGACGCGAACGAAGAAAATGTTTCATTTATGAAGGGTTTGTCAACACTTTTCTTCAATGTTTTATTTTGTGAAATAAAAAACTAATTTTATATTTGTTTATCTATTTAGACGAAAAAGTGATGGAAATAAATACATGTAAAAACATATTTAGCATCACTTTAATTGCATTGACGTTTATATTGGCGCAAACCATTCTCATTGTGATCTTTGCCTGTCTTTGGTCCGCCAAACGCCGAGAACGAGTGTTGGCCAACAGAGAGTGGCCTCAATCTCATCTGATATCCAATGAAAACTCGTATCCAAGTGTTTGCAGCAATGAATTCATGTATCCGGCGAGAAAACACTACTAAATTACAACTAAATTACAGCTAAATTACATCCACTAAATGTTTTGATTATTTATAACAATTGGATTTATTTATATTTAAAACAAAAGTCATCCAACATTTATATGCATTAATATTCTGGTGATAATGCAATGGATTCTTCAGACAAACTAAATCAATACAAAAGGGTCGGGATATCCATACAAATGGTTTCAATTATCACTCTTAGGGGTTATTCAATATGAGAACAAACATTCAATTCTTGTGATTCTTCTTCGGTTAAGACATACAAAATATACATTATATTTATTTCATTATTTCATTCATTATTTATTTATATTTATTTTGTGAACCGAAATGTGTGTAATTCGGCAGCTATTGAATTAAGTAATCATTTATTCATTATTTATTTATTTATTCATCTATTTATTAATTAATTCATCTAATTATTTATTTCATTAATTTATTAATTTTATTTAATAAACATTTTATAATTAAGAAATAATACTAATTGACATTTTTAAGTAAAATACAAGTTACTGTTTAAATAAAATTTTTAACTTATTTTTTAAAGAGATTTTTATATCCAGTAAATATTTTGTATTTAATTTATAAATTAACTCAAAAATTCAGTATATTTTGTATATAATTTTCAAATTAAAATGAATAAAAATTTTTAAAATTAAATTTATAAATAAAATATTATTTATTTGGTTTCTTTTCACTGGCGATGACATTGGTTTGATGGCTATTGTGGAAATTGTATTGTATATCAAATTATACAGTATTACTCACATATTGGTCTAATATAAAGTCTGTGTAAATTAGAATTAATAAAATATAATACTGTGATACAATAAATCAATTTTGAAATTAACGTTAATATTGAAATTAATATTATCTAGATTAATATAATAGATAAATATATGGTCCGTGATAAAATCTTCATTAATACTTCAATAAAGAGATTGACAAACAAACTCACAAATAACGTAATTACATATCTAATTTAGTTATTCAATAATTATAACCGTAAGTAAAGCTGAGAGTACGAATGGTTAACAAAATTGGCGACTCATGATTGTCCGGACCCGTCGGGTGTACTGCACTTTTCCAAAGTTAGTGTCGTGTCTGTATAGCACTGGTATATTGTGAACTTTGGCCTTATTTTGGAGCAAATCTGCTCCGAGTGCTGGTAAAGAGTGTAGTCTTCACGGCATTTATATTTTGTCGGGAGAGCTCACGTATTCGGGAATCTGTCCGCATGCATGTATCAATTATCATACGATACAAGTATACTGTAACTACAACTCCATCTGGAGCCTCATATTGCTATCATTAGGCACTAAAAAGTTTCCTATGGAAACATATTATTGTCGGGTCTTATACAGAGTGATGGTCAGTGACAATGTTAAGCTAATGTCGTTTAACATGGTCAATTCAATTAATGCACAGTATTTGGATATATATGAAATGCTAAATCCTGAGGACATAGCACCGAGCAATTAATTAATTTTAAGACAATTATTGCTTTCGAGATTGTCCATGATTACTAATAGACTATTTTTATGGTAAATAGTAACCCTCATAAGTTATGACACTGTTTAAATTTACTTTCGGTTTACATACCGTGTTGTAACCACTGGTCGGAAGCTTTAATATGTTAATATACAAACCACTCACTGCTCACTACTTTTTTCTAACCATGTTTATTGTAAACCATTATCAGCGGCTAAACGTTGGATTTATTGCATGTTTTCATAATTTATATGCAAATGATGTCATAAATATTTGAAATGTTAAAAATAATTTAAAATTGAATACACATGTTTAAATTTGATTTTATGTATTTATTCATTTAAATTTAAAAAGTATATACAATATGTATTGAAGTAATGAGTTAATTAGTGACTGAATTATCATGTATTTAAGAAAACTATTTTTAATGAATAAAATAAATAAATGGAAACAAATTGATAATGAAATTAATAAATAACGATAAAATGATTACTTAATTCAATAGCTGCCGAATTACACACATTTCGGTTAATGTATTTAAGAAAACTATTTTTAATGAATAAAATAAATAAATGGAAACAAATTGATAATGAAATTAATAAATAACGATAAAATGATTACTTAATTCAATAGCTGCCGAATTACACACATTTCGGTTTACAAAATAAATATAATAAATGAAATAATGGGATAAAAATAATTTGTATTAACCGAAGAAGAATCACAAGAATTGAATGTTTACTCTTATATTGAATAACCCCTAAGAGTGACAATTAAAACCATTTGTATTGATATCCCAACACTTTTTGCATAAGAACTTATTTTGTTTGAAGAATTGATTGAATTATTTTTAATAATACAAAAAACTTTAAATGACTTGTTATAACTTAAATAAATTCAATTGTTATAAATAGACTAAACAATTTAGTATTGTTTTCGCGTCGAATACACAAAATCATTGCCAAGACTTGGATACGAATTGTCATTTGAAATGAGCTGCGATTGCGGCCACTCTCTGGTGGCGAGCGTTGAGTCGATGTTAATAGTGTTTTGGGTTAAATTAACAAAATATTCTTGATTATAATTTTTGCTATTATTTGGATTGCATGCAATTTTATTAAATACTATAACAATTAAATATAACAAACAATTATAATAATTGTTGTAGTTAAATATTAATACATGGTTCAATGCTAACATTATTTCAATTCATTTAAAATTGCTTGACATTTATTAAATGTCACATAGACATAATATTTTGTTTATGGTAGATTCAAGTAAACTTATTTCAAATGTTACTTGTTTTTTTTGTAAAGTGAGTTATAAAACGTAAACATTGATTACGTAAAAACACTGTAATACAGATTCTGTGCACAGAATTCACAGGAATTATTGATTTTTATTTTACTGTTGATCACATCGTGGTATTGAGTTTTGGATTCTTGCGTCACGTATTGAAATGAATTATAAATAAATATCAATATTATATAATATGTCATTTCATTGAATGAATACAACGATTGAAATAATCATTGTTCAATGATATTAATTAACCACATTTTCGCTACAAATTAGTTTATTGATAAATTATTAGTTTGTATAGAGTAGAGCTTATTTTTCTATAATGTTTTATATATTTTTATATTACATTTAATAATTGTTAACATTGTTCAAATAAAATGCTCTGAAGTTATTAATGTCTTATAGTCACAGTATTTAAGTGTTGAAACATTTAACCAAAACATTTATAAAGCATCAATGAAGTTGTTCAGATAATTTGGTTGTTTGTATGAAATATCGGCAATAGATTACTGTTATCTGTAATTAAAACAATAATATTAATAACTATTTATATTTCTTTTAACAATTAATAATGAATTATAAAATACATACAAATAATAGTTTAGGAAAAGTCATCACAAATAGTAGTCCGACAATTACTAATTATCATATTCAATCCATGGACAATGCTAATAAATTCGTTCAGCATCATCCGAATTATGGTTACCGTATAGCATCAATGTGTGTGAGTTGTTTCAAAATAAAATACTTTATATCTTAATTAATGGTGATAAATTGTATTTATTTATCTACATTTATTTAGAAAATGTATACAGTACATGTGTCAGTGTTAATAGGCCAATTTGTTACGCAATTCTTAGAATCGGAAACAGAATCAAATTATCTTGATTAATTTAAAGTTATATGGGATAGGAACATTTATTCTTGAACGCTCTAGTAGTTATTGAATTATTAAAACACAACACTTGTCATCAATACCTCCAGAATAAATTAGGAGAAATGATAACCTATTAGACTATGGTATTTATAGTATACTTAAAATTATGAAAATAGTTTCATTATTTAGGTTTACATTCGTAGGCACCAGAAATCAAATTTCAGTAACTTTGGATAATTAGTTTTGATGCTAAAATTTTTCAAAGTGCACCAGTCAAAATAATGTATTCCTATGGGAGGGTCTCATTTTTGGTATTTGTTGACGTGTAAATTTCGACTAAAATTTATCATGCTTAAATAATAATAGAGATAATACAAAACCCCTACTCTTTTGAAATCATCAATATTTAATGTATTTAATGAGATGCTATTCAATGGCCAACAGTGACGGGTACCCCAACTCTGGCCACACAAAAATTGGTAATTAACCCGATTGGCGGCTTGTGTTCGGTCGGTTCGCATTTGATTCTCGTTATCATTGAAGTTATGATATCTTTTCTAAACTATTGTCAAATAACTATTAGTGAATCCCAATAACCAAATAATCACTTCAAACACCTCTTTAGTAAAAATATTTTCACTTCAAAAATGAGATAATTTTTAATCAAATATTTTGTTGTAAATTATTCAAAATAATTCCGACTGACAAACTTTGAAAAAATCCTGTTCATTAACTACTTATCCCATCTTGATGAAACTTGGATTCTAGTGCCTAAGAATGTTAACTTAAATTATCAGACTGATTTCAGAATTTTAGCTACACTAAAAATTAGGTAGTATAATAGGTTGTCATTTGAGCTAATAAATCCATAAAGTGTTTTACAAAAACATTGAACAGATATCGCGATCGACTCAATTCGTTCAACCATTGTGTAGACAAACCCGGAATTTACAGAATATTCTGTTCACAGTAGTAGTGCTGCCATCGGATGTGATTGTCAAACATTTTTATATGGATGTGCATTGATTATTATTATAGACATACAGCACATGCACTCTAAACACTGGACAGGTATTGTATGTGCAAAAACAGCAGTGACGGAGCCATTCAATGTGCACAGAGATCAGGCATTACTGGAATAATATATGTACAGTAATATTACATTTACTCGATTTAAACTGTATTTACAGTCCATGTATTATGCAATCATAAAATACTGTCACGACTAAAACCGGCTCATATAAAACGTACATAAATGATGTTTAATTATCGGGGTTAATTATGCAATTAGTTAGCGCGTGATTCAAACAATGAGCAACGGTTTTACTGTGAGTTCCCTTCGCGTTCTTTTTTGACGCTCTAACCAAATGGCTACCCGTTAGGTACACTCGACGCGTAAGTGCCGGGTAGTGATCGCTAATGCTTTATAGGCTTAACGGCACGGACGGCTATCGTCCTTTGCGGTGCCACTTATTATAGGCGCAGTGGCTCGGAAGGCAATCGTCTCTATGCGGAGCCGCTATTATTAGCTCAGCGGTACGGACGGCTACCGTCTCTCTGCGGTACCGCTGTTATTGGCGCGGCCGATGTGCTTCAATCGGCCTTAGGCAGACAATACTCGTCGCTCGAGTATTGTCTTTAATGCTTGTGTCTGAGGTTCTAGACTCCTATCGCACTTACTCCGGTAGCTTTTTGCGCTACGAAGACTTCGTTGGCTCTCGGTCTGGTCAGACTTATTTGCTAAAGGTCTTATTACACACACTCGGACGTGGTTAGACAACCCGTCTATTTGTCTCGGAAGGAGACTTATTTTATATACACAATAAAGTTATGCGGATTAGTATCATGCAATATTGGGCTACATGAGTTATTTCAGTATAGCCGATAATACAATTAATATAATTAAATAGAGAAGAGAAGTGAGGAAAAGAGCCAGCTGTTTAATAGTGGTGCTCGGCCTTACCACTAGCGACGGACAATTCTAAAGGGCTACCGCCAGACCTGGTTCTATGATAATTGTGTTTACCATTCATATTTATTAGAGGTATTTGTTCACAATCACCGCGTAAATACTAACATTGAACGTGTTGGTCATTTATATGGTCGAGACCTTCGTAGGCCATAACATCAAATTTAAATAAGCACGGGACAAGACAAGACAAGACAAATACAACATCAAAACCTTATGGTTATCATAATTACCATGCATATGTATTCGAGGTATTATGATCGACCATCAATTAAAAGTGTTTGCCATGCATATGTATTCGAGGCCACACAATTAATCATACAATAAGTATTAATAATTTATATATATTCTAAATAAAGTGCACACCTAGGCCGTAAGCACAATAGCCGTTAAATAATTAGCTAAGGGTTCCTGTCAGTTGGTACACACCTGGGCGAAATTGTACCTGCCCGGGAAGCTAGGGTTCTCTTTAAATAGTAGTGCACACCTCGGCCGAAAGCACTATGGCAGGCGGACAATCAAACACTGGGCTCTGTGTTTGATTAACATTGGACTCAGTCCAATACTTACTAATCAAAGTATATTCACACGGAATCATACAGTGACCTGTTCGTTGGTCTGACCTGAGCATTCGATTCGCGCGATTACTTAGCGAGTAACCTCAAGACTACAAGGTGGCCATGCGGGCCGCGTATAAATAGATAAAACCAATAATGATATTTATAATAAGATAATAACTGCACGCATTGGATATACTTTGCCTAAACATTTATTAAATAAGAAGTAAAAATAGTTTACAAAGACTTACATTATGACAAGTGAAGCCGTGACCGTGAAATGCTTGATAGGACCGGTCGACGGGATTTAGCAGACGGTAAGACTCAGCTATCAAAGCGGACTAAAAACCACTGACCAGCCGTTAGTCTTATAAGATATCGGAAAAGTTAAAGACAAAATCTGAACCTATATTATAACTCAAAAACTCTAAGACTTTCTCTGAAAATAAGCTAAAACTGATGAGAGATCTGACCAGCGTGGAGACGGACTGTGAGACTAAGAGAAAGCGTACCGAAAAAGGCCTGTGCACGGCTTTTTATACCCCTCGCTCGAGACTCAAAACGTATAATATTCGTATGCATTCAGCATTGCCGAGTGCTATTGTTTAGACCAATCAGAGGATTTAGTTGTGTTATTCATTGACTGTAGGAGTAGCTAATAATGCACTACAATAGTGTGGCAGTGCCCGAACAATGTATAATCCAATATGTGTGGCTGTATACGAAGCATTACATTAGGTAATGCATAGTACTATGTATGAGGCAATGCATGTTGCAATGTATGAAGCAATGCATGTTGCAATGTATGAGGCAATGCATACATGTTGTGCACAATAAGCATTATAAGTTCTATATAATGAATACGGCTCTCTATGGTTGACTGTATGCCGGTATTGGTGGTATATACAATAAATGATGTTAAGGCAATACACAGAACCGCATTGAAATACATACAAAATACATTGGATTATACTGATCAACTGTCTTTATAAATTAATTATAATTACACCTCTTGCTGTACGTCCGATATGACGTTATGATGTTATAGCAAGGTAAGCCCCCTTCACTATAGCAAGTATTAATTGGTCCGCTCGAGTTCCGGTCTACGGGGTTTTGGTCAATATTCCCGATATAAAAGGAAATATGAATATAACTTATGTTTCAATTAGTTAATTAATGCTATGGACTTTGCTGTACGTCTAATATGGTGTTACGGTATTATAAGAGGGTAAGCCCCCTCCGGTGTGACATGTGTTAATTAGTCCGGTCGAATTCCCGTCTATGGGTTTTTGGACAATATTCCCGAAGTTATGGGAAATAAGCATATTTATGGGGTTTAGTTAATTAATTACTTTTACCGTCTTTGCTGTACGTCTGATCTCATTATCTAATTATATGGATAGGGTACTGACCTACAATATAGCATGACCTATAGGGTCTGGTCGAGTTCCCGTCGGGGGGGTTTCGGGTAATGTAACTAATATATATGGAAATATTCATAATGTGGGTTTGCTAATTAATTTATTATAATTACGGGTTTCGGTGTACGTCTAATCTGATATTCTGATTATGTTAATAGGTCATTAGTTTATCCTATGGTATGACCCATTGACTCGGGTCGAGTTCCCGTCTGCGGGTTTTTCGGGTAATATAACTAAAGTAATGGAAATATTCATATATTCGGTTAACTAATTAATTTATAATTGTTATAGGTTTTGCTGTACGTTTAATCTGATTTGCTAATTGTGTTAATGGGTTGTCCCTCTAATATATACTATGACCTATTGGTTCGGGTTGAGTTCCCGTCTGGGTGTTTTCGGGTAATGTTTATATTATTATGATATTATATGTCTATGGGTTGAATACTAAATTAGCTAGTGCTGCCATCTCTGGCTGTACGTCTCTAAACTTGTTATAGATATAATCTAGGGTGTCTACTGGTCACATTGATAGGTCACACTCGGGTGTCCGGAGTTCCGGACTATGTGTTATCGGTAAATATATATGATGCTATAACTGAAATATGAGGTTCACTTATGATTGTAATTATGTTATAAATAGCTTTTATGCTGTACGTCTCATATGAGCTCATAATATCATTCCCTGATGTCTAACCTTTACAATGATGCATCACATGTGTCTGTCCGCAGTTCCCGTCGGGTCCGTTCGGGTTGGTCTAATGTTTACCTTAAGGTCTGAGTCTAATATTACTATACTGAGGCCTTGCATACTCTACAAACCTATCATATCTCATTGCTATCACCACCTCTTGACTGTCCTGACCTCCGGCGTTCGGGTCTGGTCACTCCGGGACACTACCCCGAATCCGCTTGTAACCAAGGGTGAACAGAGTGAGCCCTCCGACTCACAGTGACACCTCCTGGATGTGGCCACTAGTGTTATGGCATAAGCTCTGATTCAAAAGGTACAGTCATCGTGGGAAAGCGCGAAAAAATATATAAAGGGGGTAAAACCCCTATTAAGTGGGCGTATACATAGCAATACCAGTTATGGCATAAGCTCTGATTCAAAAGGTACAGTCATCGTGGGAAAGCGCGAAAAAATATATAAAGGGGGTAAAACCCCTATTAAGTGGGCGTATCTTAGCATAACCACTTTATTTGTTACAATATATAACAACATGGTTCATATTAATTGATTGAATTTTTAGTTTTATATAATGTGCTATAATAGTATAATAAATTAATTGCCAAATTATTAATTCGACTAATATGTTAAAACAATAAGCATAATAAATAGTATGTGGTATTGCTATGTATAATGGGATTTGGTTTGTAATAAACGTCAACAAAAATACTATAAAACTTATATAAACAGATATTTTATTTAAAAATTCTGTTAATTTAATAATAATTTTACAAAATTTTAACAATTTATAGACGAGTTGTATGTCTTGAATGCCAATACTTTTAGGTGTTATAAAACCCGAAAGCATTTTAAATACTCTCAAATCCGTAGGTTTTATATCTCTTATATAATTAATATAATGTATGATTTGTGAAAACATGGCAATCATTGACGCAATAATACAACACAAACCCAATTGCACTCTCATTCCCATAAAATAAAATAAATCCCCAAATATAACGTAAAATTCCTTATTTTGTTCGGGAATTCCAATAAATATTATTTGACTGAAAAGGCATACAATAATTGCAATGAAAACAAGTAATGGATGTTTGAATGTATTTCTATAGGCATTGAACGGCTTATACATCGAGAGACCAATACTATAGAAATGAGTGCCGGCTTTCGATATAATTATTGAATTTGGTAATAATTTAT
>CAJPIZ010004563.1:0-10120 GCA_905368565.1 Medioppia subpectinata
TTAAAATATGCGAAAATCGGGAAAAATCGGGAATATAAAAACTATATATATTGGTCCTATTTTAGCCCATATGTCTAACGGTATGTAATTCCCGATGTTTTTATACACTAAATTTATTCGGGAGTTTCCGAAAAATAGAGACTCTAGTAATGAGTATACGAGTAATAGAGTAGAGGCAGCGCCTCTGCAAGTCTATGGCTATACTTTAACATGGGATTCTTAAATCAATGGGAATTTAACATGTGATTCTAGCATAAGTCTATGGCTATACCTTTAACATAGATAATGCTTAGTATAAAATGTAAAAATCTGTCGTTCGAATGGATTAGTTGGTGATCACGTGTTTGTGTGTATCGTTTGGGGCAAACTTCGTTCACCAGATGGCAGAGCTATAGAATAATGCGGTGCACTAAACGATACACCCGAACCGGAAGTTGTTTCCGTGCGATAACACGCGTATAATGAACTGGCCTTCACGGCGTACTTCTCCCGATTCGCTGCTTTTATTGGACTCCACGTCAATCCAAGCACTCCGTATACTGGAGGCCAAGACTAGGCCTCAGGCCGATCGCCGCCGTCCAAAATGTGAGGGTAGAGGTCATTGATAATAAGCAAAACAATGGCTTTATTATTCAATTGAATTTTTTTTAAACGTTTAGTTTGGGTTATATATGAGATGTAAATCAAAATACATAAAAAAGGTTTTCAATACTAAAAAACAATGTTCTTTAACTATAAAACTGAGCATATTTACTTTTGCTTAGGTTCATGGTTTTATATCCGAGACACTCACCACTTACGTTAATATATGTTTAAACTCTAAGAGTTAATTTAACGCTTAATGTATTAATAATAACATACAAAAAAGCAACTTTATTTTGAATCAACTTTACATTTATTCACTAATTAATTTATAATATTAATTTCTTGAATAAATATTGATTTACATATTAGTCATCTATTGTTTATAGTAATGATTATAGTAAACTGTAGACAAAATATTATATTGCTAAAGTTACATAGGTAAACCCTGAGCACCTTTAATAGAAGCTGCGGCAACGGAATCTGGCATTAGAGCCCCCCAAGCTCCACCAATGAATTGTCCCGCTAGGTAAAATAAATCATCAGTAACAGAATCAAACTGCGCGGGAATGGTGACACGAATATCGATATCATCTTGCACGGTCACATGCTTGACCACGAGGTTACCATCGGAATCTGGTCCAATTTCTAGCGTGGCGTCAACGGTGGCCACTTTGCCCACAGCCACCACATTTAACGTAGTGGTTAAATATTTAAGTTCCACCTGGTGCTGTAGAGTGATGCCAGCGTCATTGCCAAACTGAAAGCGAACTGTAAATTCACCATTTTCGCCGGTTACGACACAATCGCCCGATCGCACTATTTGATCTAGCCCGGTGATTGTTCCGCCGGTCATATACCCTTTAACTAGTGTTGTATTTGGAAAAACAATTTATTAATTCAAGCATGTTTATATTTATTTTACACTATGGTACCTTTAACGGGGACAAGTCCATCAACCAAGTCAAATTCAATCTCCTGATCATCCATTGGATATGGACTTAATTCATCACCATGATTAGCGATGGCATCCGCAATTGATTGGTCAATTTTATCACTACATGTTTGTGATGCTGTAATAAATAATAGTATGTTATTTAAAAAATTAATTAAATGTTTAATAATTTACCTGGTAAGCATTGGCCAATTGTAATCACTGTTAATAAAATTACTAGTTTTGATAGTATTTTCATTTTTAATATTTAACAGAAATACATTTAATTAAATGTAATTATTATATTCTATACAACTAATTTCATTAATTTATAAAGCAAAGTTTGCCGTATTTATACCATTTTAAAATAATTAATTGTGGTTAAGGCCATAAAGTTTTTAAAATATAATAGATAAATTATTTATTGTAAAGATATTTATATCGATATTTATTGTACATAGATACATTGTATTTTATGTCTATTAATTTTATAATCAACCAGACATACCAAAATATTTTATTACTTATTTGCTATTATATAATAAAATTAGATTATAATCATAACTTTAAATTGTAAAAGTTTAATGATATCATTATTTAATTTGTTTAGAAATTAATAAATTGCAAGTGAATTAATAATAGAATTTAATTATAATAGTACAATTATAATCAATAATTATTAAACTGAGAATCTAATTTAGTATAATTCCTTAAGTCACCATAATTATATACATAACAAATGTGAAACTAAATAATATAATTATTTTTGATATTATAAATAATTTAACATTTGTAATTTATGATAAGTTTAATTATTAATTATGTCAGTAATAAAAGCTAGATTAATAATCAAGGCCAAATATTTATGATTATTATATAATTTAATATAAAACACGAACAACGTTAAAATTAAATTCCAACATGTCCATATTTATTTAACATTGTTTCTTATATCGTGCTTATAAGACTGCAACTCGTTATAATATAGAGCATTATTGTTAGTTTTAATGTCATTTTTATTTTAATTAACAAAAATATATTTAATTAAATATGATTATTATATTATGTAAAACTTGTCTCGTGAATTTATAAAGCAATGTTCGCTGTATTTACACTATTTTCTTTTTAAAAAATTATTATGGTTACGAGTATTGATAACCAATCTCTTTTTAGATTAGCCAGATTAACATTCACAGTGTGCTATGAATAGGTGGCGCAACGGTCGGTAAAAAGATTTAGGTATGTCAGTTTAAACAAAAAATACCACGTGAAGATTAACCTAATAGTTTCTTATTCATTTGTCTGTTGTGATTAGCTTTCAGTCTATCCACACAAAAGTCATTTTATATAAGGAATCAGACATTTATTAATTAAATCACATTTTTAATAAGATTTGTGATAATATTTACGACTATCATAAATTTTATTAATATTTGACTTAATAGTATTAAATAATCATATTTTTAAACCTGGTCTCAATGTCTTTGCGCAAATATAATTTGTTGTATTATTTTTAAGCAATTTCATTAATGATAAAATTGTTAACAATTAAAAGTATATCTAAAATATGTAAACAAGTTGTGTCAGTTATGTTAAATATAATTGCATTTAATTATAATGTTCAATGTCTGTTAATTGTCAATTTAATAAATCTATTATGTAAATCTTTATATATTTAATTCATATATTTTAGTGGGCATGTGGCTACAATAAGTATAGCCGCTATACTAGATTGGTTATCAATATTATAAGGCAAATGTATTAATATAATTTTCTAAAAAATTAATTATGATTAAAATCATAAATTTTTATAACTATCATTAAAAGTATTACATTGTTTCTATGTATATTAATTTTGTAATCAACCAGACATACCACACTATTTTATTATATATAACTATGATATAATACACTTATATTTAGCCAATAATATCTTGTCGTCTAATTTTATTTTATTTTCAAGCGAATTACACAAAAAAAATTTATTATGAGAATGTGGTCTCACTAAAAGCGCCACATTATTTAGCATATTTGTGTTTAAAATCAATGTAAACCTAGATAAAATTATTTGTTTAAAAAATATAGCATTTTAAATTTAATTAAAATTAAATAACCTTGTATTTAGTTTTTATAAAAAATTAATTAATTAATTATGTCTATAATAAAAACTAGATTATTACATTTGACAAAAAAATGTTTATAATTTTTTTAGCTTATCAGTGTCATATATTTATGATTATTATGTAATTTTACACTTTAACCCTTCCTGCATATCGTGGCTGATTCAACCACATCAACTATAGAATTTAATATACATGATGTAAAATATAATATAATGTAAAATCAACGGCTACTTTCGTCATTATAAAAATTGTGGCCAATTTGGGCAGTGATTGAACCGCCGCGTCGGGCACATCGGTCAGCTTAGCCTACCACAGCTCTAAATTAGTCAACCCTTTCAACGTTCATATGGCAGCAAACAAGTCATACTATCCTTTAGCGTCGCTAATAAGCGTATGACTTATCTGTACTGATGTTATTGTGTCACGTGTGGGCCCATAGAACGCGTCCCTATGTATAGAAATAGCCATATGTTAGCAACAATCATTCAATTTTAATTTAATAAATAATGCAATTCATAAGGAGATTAATGTTTTAAATTATTGGTCGGCAACGTGGTATACCAGGTATACTTAGTGTAGCCACATGCCCACTAAAATATATGAATTGAATATATACATAATAGATTGATTAAATTGATAATTCACAGACATTTAACATTATAATTAAATATAATTATATTTAACATAGAGGACACAATGTGTCCTGCATATTTTAAATCTACTTTTAATTGTGAGAAGTTTTATCATATAATGAAATTGCTTGAAAATAATAAAACAAATCATATTTGCGCAAAAATATTGTGATCACGTTTGAAAATATTATTATCTAATACTATTCTGTTAAATATTAATAAAATTGTTGATAATCGTAAATATAATTACAAATCTCATTAAAAACGTGTTTTAATAAATAAATTACTATGATTCCTTATTTAAAATGACGTTTGTGTGGATAGACTAAAAGCTAATCACAATAGACAACTAATTGAAAAACTATTAGGTTGACATTCATGTGGTGGTACTTGCTTAAACTGACAAACTTTGTCTTTATACCGACCGGTGCGCTACCTATTTATGGCACACTGTAAATTTGAATCTGGCTAATCTAAAAAAACGTTGCCGACCAATATTTTAAATGAATAATTAATTAATTTATTTAATTATTAAAGTTGGTAAATCATACTTATGTATGTGTCGTAGACTACGGGCGTTGTCCACATGTATTGTGTCAAACTGAATGTCGGCAAACACACCGGCGGGCAGTTCAGTGATGGCCTGATTATAGACCTCGAGTTGCGGGAAGTGTTTTGATTGATTCCCGAGTTTGTGGCTCAGGTCCAGGAAAATGTCGATCAAATTGATCATGGTGGTGCCCGTGCAGTAAACTATACAGGCATCGCCATGTGTCTCAAAGTAACATGCTGGTTTAATCGCTGAACGTGGTGAGCATGTGGCTGCCATATGTTTGCCTTAATAATGTAATTAAGGCAATAAAATATACTATTGAATAAAATTAGTGTGATTTTAATATTTGGTAAACAGAAATTTTATTATTTTATCATGTTACTTACGCGATAACATTTTTTTGCTGTTAGAATGCGGTCATCAAATTATATTAAGGTATGTTATTTATAAATTACTGTATATTTAGTCTATTTTTAAACTTTACATTATAATAAATGTCTGATTTTAATACGCATAGTTTACTGAAAGTTGTCTAATTTCACACAATTGGGACTATAATTTTTGTGGTGTGAAATTACAAAATGTGAAATTATAGATAGAAATGTTGCATCACTTTTTTCAATTGTCTATACATATTATATGTAACATATTGTAACGGAGCCCCCGACGGGCCATCCCGTAGGGGTCGTCCACTCCGGAGGTCGCCGACTCACACACACACACCTCTCACACCCAAACTGGACATCAACATACCTTTTTAGTCAATAAATAATCACCGGGATGGAAAACAACAGGATTTATTGAAAACAACGCAAGGCTTACATTCAGCGCTCAAGAGTGCCACCAGCGATCTGACGAGAGATGGGTTGAGCGCCGCATCTCTCGTCTCTGTGTTGTGACGTCTCTCCCCTCTCATCACCATAAAAGGTATGGTATGCGAGAGAGTGCGAGACGTCACTACACATCTCAGTTGCAATATGTAGGAGCGGCATGGGAAAGAGGTTTTTATGTTTCAGTGAGTAACCATAAATAGTACCAAATGTACGGTTCAGTATATGATTAAAGATGGTTAATTAGTAATTATGGTTAAATAAAACATAGTAAACAATTTTTAATATTAATTAAATCTAAATATTTAATATTTTGTTACTGTTTTTAATAATACTAATTATTATTTTTGTGTTCAAAAACAATGCACTGCACATAGCATTTGGACTCTTTATATACTGATAGTAATGCTGTATAAAATAAAAACCTTTTTCCCATGCCGCTCATACATATACATGGTTTCTAAAAATGATTTTCATAATAGATTGTAAATAATGAGAGGCAATGAGTTATTTGAGTGATTTACAAGCCAGCAGTAACACATTTTGTTAGAAATACAGTGTGTTCAACCATTAACGAAGTTTTTAATTTTTTTATTATTCAAAAAGTACAAAAGATATTTTATTCAATTTTTTGCAAAAAATAGATAAAAGTGTGGCATTATTGAATCACGATTTCAAAATTTTTACCAACCATGGCGATCACGTGACGGAGCCGAATTTCAAAATTGACCACCGCCCGGGCAATTATTTCAAGTTTTAGAAATCGGCATTACGATAAACGAGACACGTTGAGCACACAGCACATACATTCACTTAAATAGATGTGCAATTTTTTTTACATTTCCAATTAATAATTTACAGATGGCGCCATTTTCAAAAAAATATATATACAGCTTAAACTTGTCATTTCATCTTTGAAATTCATGCCATCTGTAAACTATCAATCGCCAATGAGAAAAAATGTGCACAGCTATTTATGTGAATGTATGGGATGTGTGTTCAACGTGTTTTCATTTATCGTAATCTCGACCTCTGAAATATTACATAATTGCCGCGCGGAGATTTTGGTCTGCTCCATCACGTGATCGCCATGGTTGGCAAAAATTTTGAAAAGCTGATTCAATAATGCCATACTTTTATCTATTGTTTGCAAAAAATTTGAATAAAATATCTCTTGTACTTTTTGAATAATTAAAAAATTAAAAACTTCGTTAATAGCCGATGACACTGTATATACTATCATTGTTTTACACTAATTTTTATTCACAAACTTTCCTAAAATCATGAAAAATTACTTGCATTACAATGTGAAAATATAAGATGTTTCCTATGCAAACCATGTTAAAAGAATTACATTTATGTGTGAAAGTGACATTATAGAGCTGTGAAATTAACTCTTACTAAAACATATACCCCAAGATGGGGTTAGTGATATTCTGTGAATTTAGACAACTTGTGAAATAGTACAATGTGAAAATAAGCGACTTTGGTGTATTAGCAAATAATATTAATTTTATTATTTCATAGATTATAATGTTATATTGATTTATAACAAAGATAGCCAAACTTTTGTGACTCACCCCGGCAATTCGCCAACCCTTTGTCATTATTTATGCCTTTTATATTTGTCGTTGATAACGTATCTGTACTTTAATATAAATATGAATCATATAAAGGGCATAATTAATGACAAAGGGCTGACAAATTTGAATCTCGTTTGGATAGACTTCAGCTAATTTATAAGTTGACAAAACTATACCTATGAATTGAGGCCAAATAATAAATAACGCATTTATAATAACATACAACAAATGCAACTTTACTTTAAATCAACTTTACATTTATTCACTAATTAATTTATAGTATTAATTTCTTGAATAGATATTGATTTACAAATTAGTTATATATTGTCTATAGTAACGTTTATATAATATAGAACAAAAAATTATATTGCTAAAGTTACCTAAGTCAATTTCTTGGGGTAAAGTCACCCTGAGCAGCTTTAGTAAAACCTTCCACAAAGGAAGCCGGCAATATAGTCTTCCAAGCTGCACCAATTGTATCTGCCGCTAGGTTAAGTAATTCATCAGTAACAGAACCAAACTGCGTGGGAATGGTGACACTAATATCGATATCATCTTGCACGGTCACTTGTTTCACCACGAGGTTACCATCGGAATCTGGTCCAATTTTTACCGTGGCGTCAACGGTGGCCACTTTGCCCACAGCCACCACATTTAACGTGGTGGTCAAATATTTAAGTTCCACCGAGTGCTGTAGGGTTATGCCAGCGTCGTTGCCAAACTGATAGCTAACTGTAAATTCACCATTCTCGCCGGTTGCGATACAATCGCCTGATCGCACTATTTGATCTAGCCCGGTGATTGTTCCGCCGGTCATATGCCCTTTAACTAGTGTTTTTTTGGGAAATAAATTAATAATTCAAGCATGTTTATATTGATTTTACATTATGGTACCTTTAACCGGGACAAGTCCGTCTACCACGAAGTATTCAATCTCCTGATCATTCATAGGTACTGGACTTAATTGATCACGGTGATTAGCGATGGCATCGGCAATATTTTGGTCAATTTTCTCACTACATGTTTGCGATGCTGTAATATACAATAGTAATTTAATTTTAAAAATTAGTTAAATGTTTAATAATTTACCTGGTAGGCATTGGCCAATTGTAATTACGGTTAATAAAATTACTAATTTTGCTGTCATTTTTATTTTAAATATTAACAGAAATATATTTTATTAAATAGAATTATTATATTCTATACAACTAGTCTCATTATTTTATAAAGCAAAAATTACCGTATTTATACTATTTAAAATTAATTAATTATGGTTAAAGCCATAATATTTTAAAATCTCATAGATAAAAATATTTATTGTAAAGATATTTATATCAATATTTATTGTACATAGATACATTGTATTTTATGTCTATTAATTTTATAATCAACCAGACATACCAAAATTTTTTATTATTAATTTGCTATTATATAATAAAATTAGAACAAAATCATAACTTTTAATTGTAAAAGTTTATTATTACTTAATGATACTATTATTTAATTTGTTTTAAAAGTAATTTTTTTAATGAATTAATAATAGAATTCAATTGTATCATAATAATAGTGTAATAATAATCAATAATTATTAAACTCAAAATCTAATTTAGTATAATTCCCTAATTCACCATAATTATATACATACCAAATGTGAAAATAAATAATATAATTTGTTTTTATATTTTAAATAATTTAACATTTGTAATTTATGTAAAGTTTTATTATGTACACAGATCATGTTATATTATAATGAGTTGGGATTACCTATTTTAGTCATATATTTTTAGTTAAGAGTATCAGAAATTAATAAATAATACTAACGTTAATAGTGATTAATTCACTTGGTTAAAAAAACAATTATGCCTCACTTTAAAAATAGTTTACTACTCTATTGCTGTCCAAAAAGAAGGAAACAAGTGGGGGAAAGCAAATTTAAGGCTGGTTTAGATACAACATATATTTGTTATTAAACAATTATTAAATAATGAGATAATTTATCAAAAGAGTCTTTACTATAAATTTAGGACATTTTCAACACAAAAACTCTGAAACAAACAATTAATATAACAATTAAATCAATATTCAATCAAAACGTGTTTGTCTTTCATTAAAACACTTAACATAAAAATGGAGACAAAAATCATTTATACAAACTTTATTAAAATATTGAATCAAATATTACTTGTAATGAAATCTATGTATGTTTAAAGTTTGATGATAAGAGATGAGACTTAGTTGAAATGTTTGTAATGCCACCCTAACAGTTGCACTCTAATATCCTGGGATACAATTTGGACAGCACCAAGTTATACATTTAGTTATTGATCTACATGATACACATGTACGATGATGTAATGTGTTTTAATATTATTTCCCATGAGACATGGAATAAGGTAATTTACTACTGTAGCTGGATTGTATATAACAATTGATTTATGTAGAATTCGTATTAAATCTGAACTTGATAAATGCGATAATTTTTATGCATACTATAATAGTGTTCTGATATATGATTATAAATCCTTATATTATGTGAAAAATACTATTGCCTTTATAAATGACTTTTCATTTTTTGTTGTATCCCTTGAAAGAATGTATCATAAATTTCGATCAGCAAAAAATGTATTACAAAATTTCTCAATACATAGAGCTTTACACTATATGTATATATCTCTATGTGTGCAGAAAATTATTGATTATTTTTTTCGCTATTTGTTAAAAATATTTATTTCTATCACTATTGCACTGATATTATGATATGAATTATTTGTAAAAATATATAATTCGCTCACAATTCTGACCATACAATTGTACGACATATAGAAATGCATATCATATACAACACATTACACAACAAATTTCTATATAAATTATAGTACAAAA
>CAJPIZ010004565.1:0-10119 GCA_905368565.1 Medioppia subpectinata
TCTCATTGGTATTGTAATAAGGCAGCCAGTTTATATACGACACTATGGCCTAATGGTTAGAGTGTCCGGCTACTTAATTGCCCAGGTTCGAAACGCCACTGCACCATGTTTTATTTGTAATATTTTTTTACACTTTTATGTAATTACTGGTCTATGATTATTGAAATAGTATTATAATTATAAATTAATTAATGAATCAATATTTAAAAAAGTGAATTTATAAATATTTTTTATTGATAAAAATGTCATAAATTAAAATCCAAAAATATTACAAATAAAACATGGTGCAGTGGCGTTTCGAACCTGGGCAATTAAGTAGCCGGACACTCTAACCATTAGGCCATAGTGTCGTATATAAACTGGCTGCCTTATTACAATACCAATGAGAAAAAAATATTACAAATAAAACATGGTGCAGTGGCGTTTCGAACCTGGGCAATTAAGTAGCCGGACACTCTAACCATTAGGCCATAGTGTCGTATATAAACTGGCTGCCTTATTACAATACCAATGAGAAATATAAAATATTTGACCCCCTCTCATGCCTCCCAAAGTGAATGCCATCTCTAAAAAAGTACATAGATGTGTTTTATATGCCCTAAACTCTATGGATATCACAATTAAATTAAAATCTGGGCCGGACATGGAAAATATAAGCATTGTTAGAATTTTAGCAACACAATTTTACAAAGAGTTATCATTGTAGGGTAATATTTTTGTACTTCTATACTGTATACCGTATAATTATATATCAAAATAAATTATAAATAATATATTGTCTTTAAAAGTAAATAAACTGCTGTAAGTTTGCAAGGGTAAATATATATTAACATATTTTACTAAATTGACAATTAGGGTAGGTGTGATAAAATTTATTATTTTACAAATTAAAGTACCGATTATCATCATAATTTAATATTAATTACTATAGCACTTAAATACCACTTACTCATTCTAAATATCTAAAAACCAAAGTAAATAAATACGATAATATTTATAAATTAAAAAAAATATAAATGAGTTTTGCCTGATCAGATAAAAACTAGTCACATCCTTTAGTGTTGAAAGGATTTATCATTTAAAAATTAGGAATACGCTATATATCAAAAACATCTAGCATATTAATCAATAAAATAATTGCACAATGTCATATTACAAAACACAAAAATAGTTGCATATTTAAACATCAACCAAAACACAAATAATACTGATGTATGTAAAAAACAGGGAGCGATGACTCGGCGTTCAACCCGCGAGAGGGTTGGCTCGTGCGGGGAATGAAGGGCTACCGCGTGCTCACTGGGATTGACGCGTCGTACGAAGAGGCCAAAGAGATTTGTCAAATCCTATTCAGTTACCACTTCGGGCACTCGTATTCACTACTGAGTCTGGTCTCAATCAACTCGACCGAAGAGCAACGTTTAGTCTATTCGCTTGTGTTGGCCTCCAAGCACTCACACGACCAGTTCTGGATCGGGGCCCGGGATGATGAGGTGCATGGGTTGCGGTGGATCGACGGCCAGGACGTTAAGTGGACCAACTTTGTGCAGTATAAGAAACAGAGTCCCGGCCAACGGTGTGTGGCCATCGATGCCACCAAAAAGGGCCGCACAGAGAATCCTGGTAAATGGGTGTTTGACCATTGCGCCAGTAGAAAGGGGCTGATTTGCCAGCGAGCTTAGGGCATGGGCCCAGTTGCCCACTGGGCGTGGGTTTAGTATATGATAAACAGTTGAGAATAATTTGCTGCAATTAATTAGTAAGTTTTTATACCAATATGGTTAACAACATACATTATTAATAATTATTACTTATAATTCTGATTTTTATTATACAGAATGATTGCTATACCAAAAATGCTATACTTTATAATTGCTCCTTTACGAGACATCTATTCATTTTTCACATTTATTTATAATAATTATTATTTAACATGATTTAAAATGTAAGGTTAATTGTATATAAAATATGTTAAATTCAATACAATTGAGAGTGTATTCGATTACCGTAAAGTTATATATTTACCAAGTGTTATGCTAATAATGCTAAATCATAATTTATTACAGCTTACTTTATGTTACTCATGTAGTTGTAATTAAATTGATAAATTATTAATCTTATATATTAAAATTACAAAATTGTTACAGTTACATTTATTGTTATGATTAATAATCGTGTTACGAAATATTTAAAATTATTTACTAAATATATCTAGTCTAAATTGTAAAATTATCAAACCCGATCTAATCATATTTAAATGAATTTTGTAAAATGTAAAAATAATTTAATATACATTTATAACAATTTATATTAATTGTTTATTAATGTACGAAATTGTTAGATTCCTCCATAACATATCATAATTAAGTACAAAAATTGATAAAATAAATATAGTTATCATGATAAATAGCAATAATATTTATACAAAATACATAATCTCCCAAGTTTAAACTTGTTTAAATAAGTTTAAGCCAGTTCTATGTTAGTTTGAACTAGAAAATACAGTATTAATACTTTGTAAACTTTATCAAACAATATATGTAATAATTTTTAATTGTTATAATTATTTCTATATACTGTAGAATATAACCATTTATAAACTATAAGTCTGTATGCATTTATTAATTGTTAAATAATAAAATAACACAAACATTTGCATATGTTTTCACCATAAAGAATATTGTTTCGTATATAAAATATAAATTATGCACTATTTTTGTCCGTTATTAAAGTGTTTGCCAACGATAAAATAATAAAACAATAACAATTTTTGAATGTATTAATAACAACATAAGAAAATATTTACTGCACCAGAATATTCATGATTTAGATATTATTTGAAGCAAAACAAAAACCTGTTAAAACATCTCTCTCGACGAATGTATACTAATATTTAAATGCAATTTAAGTTGTTTTTGATTTTGTTAACACAAACAAATGACATTTATGATCATGTTTTGTCATGACAAAATAATCGATTAGTATTAAAATGTTAAGCTTATGCTGTTTTAGTTAAACCCTATTCCTACTACAATCCTATTATTGTTATTTCGTTTTTGGACATTAAACAAATTAGATTCAGTGGTTAGTGTAAAGCGTATTGCAAGGAATATTTTAGATGTTTTTACTTTAACCAATTTTAACCATGTATATTAACCCTGATATTGTACGTCTGGGGCCAACACAACCCTACCCAGGTAAGATATCTTTACTTTGTAAATTGATTGACTAATTTTACTGTATTTATAAATTAATCTAAATTATGTTTTCAATTTATATAGTTTGCCTCTTGCCTATTGTATAAAAGTAATTAGCCATAATATGATATCATTTAACTCGTTGTGCATTATTATATAATTATATCTAATTACCCAAAAATATTTAATTACAATTATTTGGGCTTCAATATAAACTTAGTAATTTAATACTATCACTATGGACAGTTATTTGTCAATTCAATAAGTTTTTATATCATGTCTTGAATGGTAAATCAATAATATTCTGTACATTACAAAACATATGGAGTACTTTATACAAGTACTACAGTAAAATAACATACATGCGCGCACTCAAGTAGTGTATCCATTAAGGTAGTAATATTAGAGCGACACTCAAAATAAAAACACACAAATTTATTTTTATATTTTTCTTTTACTGTTATTGTATTAAGTTTTGATTATATACGCAAATAATAGTTTTTTTTATAAATGTTGGTAAAATTAATTAATATTTCTATTGAATTTTGCAATTTCTTATAAATTCAAAATATATACATAATTATTATTTGTGGGTCCATTTTACAAGAATATTCTTGTTAACTATTTTGTAAGTTATATTTTTTTAAATGTATTTTTCAATGTGTTTTTTGTGTTATAAAAATATATCAATGATTAATAAATATTCCCAAATATTCAATCATAAAAATAAATCTCAAGAATATTCTTGTAATATATTAATGATTTGATGGGTTTATTATCTATTGAAAAACACGACAAATGATTGTTGAGACTACACGTGAATAATTGTATGTCAATTATTAGGGCGATTACAGCAATTCATAACATAAACATATGTCAGTAAATGCATTATTATAAATGTACTAAACATAAATGTATAGATTTAGATAGTGTACTCCAATACAACACACATAATATATTATTTATCGATCATTATATTTGTGCATTTAACTGGTATAAATACAAATAGTATATACAAATGGAAATGCCTAAAAATAACACATTAAGACGCAAAATATACTTCATATAACTTCTTACATTATCTCTCTCATTGAATTGATAAGGCTTTTGACATCAGTAGAGACAATCAGACGGAGAGAGAAAGATAGAGCACACATTGAATAGCATTTACAGCATATACTACAGAATATTCTGATGCAATCCGTGGCCAATAGCTATTCCTATGGAGATTATTCTGTACAACAAAATACTATCTAAACAGTTGAGTCATATTTGCCAGAATATTCGTCAAACACTAGCACCGGATATATGCCCATAAATACCAGGCGGATATATTTACATACATGGACATAAACTGATATGTTTACTACATAAAAGTCGTGTAAGTAAACGAGATTGTAAAAATTTTAGCTATTTACAAAAGTTGTATATTGTTTTGTTTATTATTCTGGGTTTGATGATGCTAATTATAGCCTAGAATACTGTACACTAGAATACTACTCATAGATACAGTAGAGATACCTTGCGCATAAAATATATATTAAACACACCACCTTCATTATATGCGGTATAGTGAAGTGGTGTGATGTGTATAATGTACAGATGACTCTTACATTGTACTAAATACTGTATTGTGTATAACGCAATCGCCGACCAAAAATTGCAAATAATTCTGTAATTTCAAGAGCATATTGGGTGAGAATACAGTTAAACCTCGTTAAATGAACGTTAAAGGAACAGGCCTTCTCATAGAGGTTTAACTGTAGCACATGCATCTCTACATGAGATATTTACAACCAATCATACAAATTATCATTTACAAACTATATTCTGCAACAAAACACTCGCATTTCATACAATACCAAGTCTACGGTATTATTGTTTAAATTTATAAAAGTTTTATCCGAAAGCCCTTTTGAGAGCTATAATTATCGTAACATTTTCAATGAAAAGTATGTAATTCTCTCTTAATCTTATGTTTACTTAATATTTCTTTTCATTACATTTGTATCGTAAGTGAGAGACGAGAGAATATTCTGTAATATTCTGTTTGTTTAGATAACTTTTTATGACTTATATTTGTATGATTTTGTATTAAAATAGATAAGACAGTCAACGAGCAAATGGACAGAAACAGAGGTGGCTGTGCACTGTTGACCAGACGCCGTCCCCCGTGGGTTCGAGAGTTTTTTGCTGAGTTTTTTGGCACGTTTTTCATTGTGGTAAGTTAATTATGTTTGTATTTAACTTGTTTTGACTTAATTGTTTTAGTGCATTTTTATTAAGTTTATATAAAAAATATTTAGACTAAAAATTGGCTTATAATTAGAACCAGGTTTCAATTATTTAATTCAGTTTTATACCAAAACTTATTTATAATTAATTTATATTTGTATATAAAAAATTGATCGTAGAAGATATTAATATTTCCTCGCGGTTTATTATAGAGTAGTAAAAATAACAATTAGCATACATTATATGATACATAATTTTCTAATGGAAATTAATTATTTAAAAATTTAATTAATTATAATTTTGAATATAACAATATTAATAGGTATAAAATTATATGGTACATTATCATAAACCTGTTTGCATTAAAATCCATTTTAACATTTCTTGCATCATGTGGTTTATATCTGATTAAAATAATTTAATACTAAAATCCATAGAATATTTATTGACCACTAATAGACCATATATTTAATATGATTGTCCGTAATAGACATGTCATTTGTAAAATTAAGTAAAGTTTTACATTATATTGTCACTTTTGATTAACACCACATGTGTTGACAAATTAAATGTCAGAATTAATGCAATGAATTATTTTTACACAATTAACTTGTATTTATGTTTTTTATTTTTATTTGTGTTGATTTTTATTCCACAATAAATATAGCATAATCTATAAGTTCATGGTCAGTTTTCACGAATATTTGCCTCTGTATTAAAATTGTCACAATTTATAGTGTGATAAGTAATTAATTGCATTGACAAATATTAATTGAGCACTTAAAATAAGCACTCTGTATAATAAATTGTGAAATAATAAATATTGAATGGTAATGTTTTATAAAATGGGAAATTGTCACACATTAAAAAATAAGAAAAGTATTGAAATTAATTTATAAATAATTTTTATAAATTAATAATAATTAATCTACCGAATATAGTGTATCGGTGATGGTGCAATTGCCAACTATGTGCTTAACAAAAACAACAAAACTGGCGTAGATCATTTTGCCGTATGCTTTTCATTTGGCGTAGGAGTTTTGATTGGTGTATCAATCGCGTCAAAAATATCAGGTACATTTCAAATAACATCTAGAATTTATCATCAACCACTTTTAATTACAAATTGTAATTTTAATAAACTGTAAACATTATTTTTAATAAAATTATAACCATATACTTGATCATGAACATTTTTCATTTGGGACACTTGATAGTCATAAAAATTATTTTATACATTTTTAATTTATCTGGATTAATATTATAAAATAACTACTGATACATATTTGAAATTATTTGTGTAATAATAAATAAGAGCATAATTAGAAACAAAATCACAAGTTTAAAAATTAATAACTAACTTAATCAATACAAACTTCTCTCGATACAGGTGCTCACCTAAACCCGGCAGTAACAGTGGCATTGGCGAGCATGGGCAAATTCAAATGTCGCAAAATACCCCACTACTTATTGGGACAGTATTTTGGCTCATTTATGGCCGCATTTGCCATATTCTGCGCCTATTATGAAGGCATTGATGCATACGATGAGGGCATACGTACTGCCTATAACGGCACGGCAGCCACGGGTGGTATCTTCTCCACCTACCCGGCGCAGCACATCTCGGTGCCGGGCACCTTGATCGATCAGATTCTGGCCACGTTCCTGTTGATGTTCGCAGTGATGGCCATAACTGATCCAAAGGGTATCGCCACACCTAAGCATATGGAGCCAACGGTACTGGCGCTGGTTATTACTGGTATATGCGTGGCCTTTGGACTCAATTGTGGCGCTGTGTTGAATCCGGCCCGTGATTTAGGGCCACGACTTTTCCAGGCGTTGGCCGGATATGGTTTCGATGCCTTCAAGTATGTAGACATGAGAGAGAGAGAGAGAGATGTTTGTTTTGCCATAAATTATAATTCAATAAACTTTAATTACCAATTGACAGACCACTTAACTGGCAGTACTGGCTGTCGGCGGGTATAATAGGGCCACATATCGGTGCTATAATCGGCGGCTGGACTTACGATTTGGCCATCAGTGACAAGACATATCTGACCGACGAGGAAGAGGAACAGTTACGGGACAGGAAAGTGGCGGATCAGGTGGAGCACAAAATGTCCCCGATATATATGGGCAGTGATGTAATGAATGATAGTGCCAATTACCGAGCTGGTGTGGCCAATGATACGGCGCGGCCACTCATGTCCAACAGTGTAACCAACTATATAGAGGACGAGGGCCTGGAGATTGACCAGAATCCCAGTGCCAACTGCGGCACCGATACGTCCGACCCATACAATCCGCGCAATAGTATTGATTTTAGCAAAAGTAAATGTATTATCGTTTTAAATAACGCAGAGATTTAATTGCGAGATAAACTACAAGTATTTATAATTTTAACTAATATTATTACAGAATCTATTCATATGTTTACACTCATTGAATACTTAAATGACATTAACCGTATTTATCTATTATAGATTTATTATGCTACTTAATTAAAAGTATTTATAAGCAACTTATATTTATGTTGTATTGTAAAATATGTGTTAAACATGTATATTTTGTGTGCAAGTGTGTGTGTGTTTGTAAGTGTGTATTAATTAATCATGTTCATTTATCGTGTTATAATTATAATAAATAAATGTAATCGAAAGAGTTGCCTGATTGAAATTATAATATGATTATTATATTATTGTGCCATAAAATACCTGTACTTATTTTACATCATAATAAATGTTATAAAACTTTATTTAATTTAAAAGTTAATGTTTATTGAAACGTTATTTATGCGCAAACTTAGTAAAACTCAACTGCTCAAGACGTCCCGAAATACGTAAACTTTTAGTTTTACGTACAAATAAATATTTTTATTGGCGTTTCTCAATATTCATTAAGGTAAATGCAAATTGATAAAAGCAATTATAATATTCACACTTTAATTAATGTGATAAATTAATCTAAATAATTTAAAGCGAGTAAATCAGATAAAACCAAGTTATAGTGTATATATTACCACAAGTCATCTGTACACAAATGCTTAACTCATTCAATAGGCTCATTGAGTCGACTCTTTTAATTTACACATACATTCTCGTTGCTATAAACTAATAATTTATAGTGTACTCGCAATAAATAGGCTAAAACTGACCAAGATAATTATTCAAAAACAAACTAAATGAATTAATTGTGCAAACAATTTAAATAATATACCAGGCATAGCTCAATAAAGGGTTGACGTATAATATAACGCGTGTAGACTGTATGCTCGACTACAGCTGTTTTATTAGTGACGTTAGGCTATTACGAGAGTACAGGCGATACGTTCAGCACTCGCTTTATTTGACACTCAAAGCAAAGTGAATGCCTTAGCAATGAGTACACAGTTTTGAAACTCACTTTGCATTTGTTTTGAGTATTATTATTATTATTACCGATCGGTGATTATTTTGTTGAACCTATCACTCACCAGGTTCAGTGTGTTAATTATCACGCGTGACTTAACCATGTTGTTATAGCGGTGTGGCTATAATTAATACAATGTGTTGTTAATTAAATAGTGATTTAATAGCGAGAAATAAAAATGTGTTTTAATTGTAGTTGTATTAAATTTAGCGGTAGTTATAATTAAAACTAATAGTAACTAGTTTTAGTTAAACACTAGATCGCTTTACCGCTGCATCACCCGATTTCTGGCCACTCGACCCGAAAAACAACCAGGTGTTCAAAACCATACCATTACTCACCGCTACTTAAATTTACCGTAAGTAATTTAAAATAAAATTAGTTTATAAATTAAGCGTTAATTGTTGTTAATTCACGATTACTAGGCCAGAGATATAGCCCGTTCGCGGCAACCCCGGCCGCACACACATCTACTCATATACTCGCCGATATCGGGCCGCCGAGCGCACACTCACTCATTTACTCACACCCCTAACCGATCACACAATGGGTCTATTCCACGGCGGGGCCAAATGTCGGCTACTATTCATGCTGTCGCTGACCACCACGTTCTTTCTCATCGAGATCATCGTGGGCTACGTGACCAACTCGATGGCACTCGTGGCCGACAGTTTCCACATGCTGTCGGATGTGGTGGCGCTGGTCATCGCCTACGTGTCCGTACGGATGTCGCCCAAGAAGTGGTCAAAGAATACGTTCGGGTGGGCGAGGGCTGAGGTGTTGGGCGCCCTAATCAACGCCGTATTCCTGTGCGCCCTTTGCTTCTCGATTCTCATCGAGTCGTTGAAGCGGTTCTACGATCCCGAAGAGATTCATCAGCCGTACCTCATTCTCTGTGTCGGTGTTGTCGGTCTGGTCGTCAATTTGGTCGGACTCTTTCTCTTTAAGGGTATGTGTCATGTGTCCACTCTATCTCACTCTCTACCCCGTGTCCCCCACTCCCCTCCACCCCCGAAGCAAACATTGGTTAACTAGAAATACACGGTATTTGTATTATCAATGTTTTGCTATAACTGGTAATTTCCAATCATGTGTGCATTTTTTTGTATTGATTTTGGCATTCATTTAAATATAGATGTTTTTAAATATAGACTCTTATTTCCAGTTTATGTGCATAGATTGGTACTGTTTTTCATATCTTATCATCATTAATTTGATTTTAAATACAAGTTTACTGTTAGTTCATACCCACTGTATATGTGTCTATCATTAACTA
>CAJPIZ010004567.1:0-10118 GCA_905368565.1 Medioppia subpectinata
GGGGAGGGGTAGCCGAACGATCCTATAAACCACATTATTCATATCTGAATTGTGGTTAAAAATTGTAATATATAAAGTATGTTATAATAGCTTTTCAAACTCTAATTACGTGTATTCTTACCGTTAGAGCCCGATATGGTATATGAGATATCGCTGAAGATGTCGTGGGAGAAGTACGTAATGTTCATGGGATCACTTTTTGGGCTATGGTTTGGTCTATCAATCTTCCTATTACTAAATATTGATCAAGCATTTAGTTTTAAAAACATTACTATTATATGGATTATTATAGCTTACGTATAAAATAACTACTATGTATTGAATTGGAAAATATTGTCCAACAAATTGTATAGCCATCTGTATAAGTAATCATTGGATGGCTTTACAATTTGGTGGACCATATATTCCCAGTGGTCGACCGCACAACTTATGCAAATTAATGTGCTAAAAATCCTGCTATTACATTTATATTATTACATTAACCAGTTATTTAAATAATTGATCATTGTAATATTGAAATAGTGTTTATAAAGTTTCGTAAATTAAAAATTATGCATTAACATTTGATGAATGGTAATAAACACTGTTTCAATCATGATAAAACATTTTACGCTTGTAAATGCGAGTGTATAATTAAATCACATGTCAACAAGTATTCAAAATCACCCGATCACATTTTGTATGTCAGTACCGATCGATTGACCGATAGTAATAATCGTAGCATTTATTTCACCGATAAATACAACACTAGTGTTGAGAAGGAATGAAAGCGCCGGTGCGGCCGCTATGTTGAGAGCGTACAACACTATTATAGCGTCGATAACACGGTATCTAATGTCAATGGGTATGGTAATAATTTTTACATGTACTTTGAAATACCGTCGACTCCAGAAATAATTTACACAATTACACGAAAAATGTTTGTCGAAGAGTATCTGTGCTTTTTGTGCACTATTATGGGCCTGTGGTTCGGCTTCTCTGTACTGATGTTAACACGAGTTTTGAGACAATTTTGTCGTAAATATGTTCTAAATTTTATATCGAAACGAAGCGTTAATTTTCTCAAAACTAATATTAGTAATAATCAAATTATTTTGCAAAATATTAGTGTAAACCACAAACAAATGCCTAAATTATTTACACGAAGACAATCACTAAATATATTATTTATAAATATTAAGATTTATATACACATAATTGACTATTTGGTTGGCCTTATGAAAAGTTAAACATAAACCTAATGATTTTACTAAACAAAATATATTTCGTCATGTTTTAAATTTAATATTAAACTTATATAATTATACTTGAGATTTAGATAAAAAATGTACATAGATATTATTCACAAGCAAAAAATCTTTATATTTATTAATGAATTAAAATAAACAATAGCAAATAAAATGGATAACACATTAGCCACAACGCAAACCTCTCCAAATCAACGGATATTTCGCTTTAATCCATTGGTTACGACTATCGGCGCAATCAATGCTCTCATCAAACACTTTATTCATTGAATTTTCCGACAAAAACACTTCAAATACATTGCGATCCAAATATTTCGTTGACTGCGTTCCCAACGTTATAGTCGTCGGGCAACCGATTGACTCAAACGACCGGTTATTGAACGTAGTGTGCGGTTGAGTTTGAAAATCAATTTTAAATTCATACGGTGTAGATTTGCGGCCAACAGTAAATGCGTGGTCGGCCACATTATCAATTGTACTACTGTCGGTAAATTGCAAATATAGCATACTGGGCAAATTGTTAAACGCGTTGTGCATAATTGACTTAATGGGATTGCCATCAAACCAGACCTCGTACAAATTTTTTAGACCATGCAAACCCATTGAGGGCAGATTGTTTACGCCGGTGCGCCTAAAGTATAGCGTTTTCAAGCCCTTCAACGTGGATATGGCGCCAAACAGGTTCCAGTTGCCGGCCACGTGTTCGGTCACCGGCACGTGGTGTATATCCACGCGGTTTATCGTTGCCACTGAGCCGTTGAATGCATTTACGTGTATACGCGTCAAACTTCGCGAAAAGCGTTTCGTATAGAAATAATGCTTTTTCTATGGATTTCTAAAATTTTAATAAATGTGTTAAATTGTTGTTAAAAATGTTTAAAATTCTAAAATAACAATATTTAAAGTAACCAAACAATAGCTTTGAAAATATTAAAATCTTTAATTAATTCCCGAATTGTGGTTAACGTATAACATTGCTGGGTGAACACCACTTGAATGAATACTATAACAACTTATTCCGTAAGAGACCGGATGAGGACCGGGAGAAACGCAAACAAGAGGGCTGTCTATTGTCGCACATTCCCGATATGTGTACGTGTTTTACATCGAGCCTATTCTGTGAGCACCAGAATCTACTCCGTGTGCCACCAGATCTGCCGCAAGACATCACTGATTTGTATAACATTTACTAATATTATTATAGAATAATTTAATTATTAAATTCTTCCTTTAATTCACTCCTGATTTGAGTGCAATTATATTATGGGTTAAACAATTGTCTAATAATTTAATTCAATATTTAATTGAACTATAAATTTTAGTTATCTATATTATTAAAAGACTGGATGTTTTTATTCTACATGTTTAGTTTATAACGTAAATATAATCTTAGATATTATTATTAATGCTAATGATGTGATTTATTTTAGGGATCTTTCAGGAAATTTTCTCACATCTCTTACAGCAAAAAGTTTTCCCAAAACATACAATGAATTGAATCGTTTGTAAGTATTCTTTTTGCAAAGGGATTAATTTTATTGTAATTTTTAATTTTAACATACTAGCAGTCAGCCCAGTCCACAATATCTGTTACTCATTCTCTCCCCCATTCTATTCCACTCAATAGTGTCATTACCCTCCCACCCCCTATTGTATGTAACGCGTTTTTCGCGTTCTCTCATTTTTGTTCTATTCTATAGGAGATTTCTAAAACAAAGGAAATATTTTTAAAATATTCTTTTATTTGAAATAAAGTTAATGTTTACAACAAAAATAATATTATATTTAGTTATATTTTATATTCTCATAGTTGTATTCACATTGAATATAGCAAATAATATTATAATAAACGTTACTTTATTACAAATTTTAAACTTATTTATATTTTAGTTTTAATAATTTCCACTTTATTTCTAAAATCTATTATTTAAATGTAAGTAGAATTCTGACGGCAACTGATATTATGTCGATTGATAAAAAAACATTTGAGAATATGAAACGATTGCAATATCTGTACTTAAGTGGCAATAAGATATCCATTATTAAGAGCAACACTTTCCATACAAACCATATATTGGAACTTTTGTAAGTGTTAATTATAGAGATATAATACTAACTATAATATATTATATCAATACTCATAATTGTCTGAATGACTCTTTGAAATCAAATTAATTTTTGCAAATCTTATAATTTATTTGTGTAATAGAGTTCTCTCTCATAATCCGATCACTAATTTGGAGCCAAATTCTTTCGATGGTTTGACAAACTTAACTGAATTGTATGTTTTGTATTCAGTAAATAACATTATATGATATGATATATGATTAAAAACACATCTATATTGCAGAGATCTAAGAGACTGTCGACTAAATCATTTGCCGCAACAGATATTCGATGAGTTGAAGAGTTTGGCAATACTTTGGTTGGACGGAAACCTATTGACGGATTTGCCGAGTGATGTCTTCTCTAATTTACATTATTTAGAGACTTTGTTAGTATTGATGCCCTGTTTTTGACACATTCATCATTAGAGCTATAATTTTGTTGATTTGCATTCACAACAGGTCTATATCGAGAAATCAATTACCATACGTCACGTCAGATATATTCTGGGGTTTGAATTCATTGAGATCTTTGTAAGTATAGCGTGAATGACATTTATTTGATGCAATTAGTTTGAAGTGCTATCATGTTTATACATACAAATTGTAGTGCAGTATAATATTGTAGCTTTGATTTACTGTATTGAGTCAATACAGTTGACTATTGACTATAGTTTGGAAAAATCAATAAAAGCTAAATATATTATCATTTATATTGAGATTTCAAATCCAATACTTTCACTACTGAACACATAAATATTTATAAACATTTCCTGATAAATTTAAATTTGGTTTAAGGTTATTAATTATTATTTTTATCATTATTCAATAGTTTAACAAATAAATATACTGTAGATAGTTATAATTTATAACTTATTATAAATAATATAACAAATCATATTAGTTGTTGAAACTTTAATAACAGGTTTGTATAATGTATGTTTGAGAATTATCAGTAAGCTTGATATAAATTGATAAACAATTATAAAATATTTTAAAATTAAATTCAATCCAAATAACAGATCATTGGCTGGAAATTCCATATCATATATAGGAGATAGTAGTTTTGGTGCAGAATTGAACTCGTTGTTGAAATTGTATGTTATATTACAATCGGTACCTTAATTCTAAAGTATCTCTATTTTGGATATTTTTCGCGGCAGAAATTGCATATAGAAATCAGATATAAGTTTATCGAGAGCTAAATCCCTCTGGAATATTCCACCGTGTTTCTAATAGTTTTAGTCATTTTTACTGTAACTCAAAGTTTTAAGTTTGTAATAATTTTTAACCACAATTCAGATATGAATAATGTGGTTTATAGGATCGTTCGGCTACCCCCCCTCCCCCTCCCCCACCCTATGGAAAATAACATGGAATCCCATGTTAATCCTATGGCTATACTTTAACATGGGGAAGCTCTCATAGGATAACATGGGAAACACTTTTGCTATGGGAAAATGCGATTACATGGGTTTCTATAAAATTACAGCTTAAGTCTATGGCATAGAAATAACATGGGCAATGATAAGTCTATGGCAATGCTAATCCTATGGGTAATGGTAAGTCTATGGCAAGGGATAACATGGGTAATGATAAGTCTATGGCAATGATAAGTTTATGGCAATGATAAGTCTATAGGTAATGCTAAGTCTATGGGTAATGCTAAGTCTATGGCATAGGAATAACATGGGTAATGCTAATCTATAGAAGTAAAGTCATTACAATTGGATAATGCTTTTCTTTGGAGATATACTAAATGAATCTTCCATAATAAATAGAACTAATTGTTGTCAAAAACATTTAAAATTCTCAAAATAATAATAGTGAAAGTATTATAACAATAGTATTGAAAAATTAAAAATCATTGATGCATTCCCCGAATAGTGGTTAACGTATAGCATCGCTGTGTGATCCTTGTTTAATATTGAGACAGATACGTACTCTAAGCGTAATCTTATAGATATGCTTTCAAAAATTGTTATATAGTTAACCTAGCACAAGTATGTGTACTTAATGTATATTTCTACGAATTAATTAAAGAAATCCTGATTGAATCGATAAATCAGACAACACTTTACTATATAAGCAATTGATTTAAACAAAACAAAATACACTTTTGGTTGTATATATCCATTGATCGTTTCAAATACCAGAACATAATGTTGAAGATTGTATTAGTATTGTCTGCGGTCGCCCTTTGTTGCGGTTTGTACGCATTATATATTTAATCATAAATTAATAATATATTTTGATATTTATTGCATTAAATATTTCTATTTGACAATAGCCTGGGCCACACCCGCTCCGACACCCGTCCCAACACCCACTCAAGATCCGGTGGACTTCTACTGTTCCCGAGACGGATATATGCCCTATAGTTTAGATACCCATAAGTTCTATCAGTGCGAGAGTATTGGACCCCATAAGTGGAGACTCACTCTAGAGATCTGTCCGGTAGGCCTCGTCTGGCATCAAGAGCTCAAGAGATGTGACTTTGAATAATTGAACAACAATTTAATGCCAATGGTTTCCTTCAATTATTAATTATAGTATTAATTTTTGCTTAAGATTTAATGTAATATTTAATGCAAATATAACAATAAATTTTGATGAAATTATATGCATATTTCATGTGTACTTCATACATACAGTAATGTAAAGTAAAGTATATGACAATTATTTTTATAATTATTAACGGCTATTTTGAATAATAGATGAAAAATCATATACAGTTAGCGTTGCCAGAAAATATATTGGATATCCTGAATAATTGTGAAAATTTTACCATAAATTCCTGTATTTTCCTGTATTTCATTGTTTTTTTAATTAAAACTTCAAATTCATACAATTTTTAAAGCATTATACTTTTGCGAAAATTCGAGTGTTTATACAATGTCTTTAGAATTGAATTAATCAAGTTTAAATTTATTTAATTTCTAGCATTAGTTCAGATTGTGGATGAACAGTAGGTGTACCGGACTAATATTCTTAACAAATCTGAATATTTTAGTCTATTGTTTATTGCTAAAATATTTATTCCTGTATTTTTCAATGTACAGGAATGACACCTTCCTGTACTCTGCAATATTCCTTAATTCCTGTATAATACAGGTCACTCCTGTATATCTGGCAACGCTATATACAGTAAGTATTATAATTAAATTATATATAAATTTTATAATATAAAGACAGATACTTACTCAAATTGTAATCTTATAGATATGTTTCCAAAAATTGTTATACAATGTTGTATTGTTAACCTAGCACAAGTATGTGTACTTAATGTCCATTTCTACGAATTAATTAAAACATTAATTGAATCAGATAAATCAGACAACACTTTACTATATAAGTGATTGATTTAAACAAAACAAAATACACTTTTGGTTGTATATATCCATTGATCGTTTCAAATACCATAACATAATGCTGAAGATTGTATTAATATTGTCTGCGGTCGCCCTTTGTTACGGTTTGTACTCATTATATATTTGACCAAAAAAAAATAATATATTTTGATATTTGTTGCAATAAATATTTCTATGAAACAATAGCTACACCGACACCACCACCCGCTCCAACACCCACTCAAGATCAGGTGGACTACTACTGTACCCGAGACGGGTACATGCCCAATTTAGATGTCCATAAGTACTATAAGTGCGAGCGTATTGGACCCCATAAATGGAGGATAATTCTAGTGCCCTGTCCGGTAGGCCTCGTCTGGCATCAAGAGCTCAAGAGATGTGACTTTGAATAATTGAACAACAATTTTATGATAATATTTTCCTTCAATTATTTGCCATAGTATTAATTTTTATAAATGTATAATTGAAAGAAAATACAACAATAAAATTGTGATTAAAATATGCATAATGCGTATACTTTATATAATGTATACTCTATGTTGAATTATTATATAATTACGTTTATTTTATATGAATCATTCATGTAAGTAGCAAAACATTTCGCTTCCAAAGTTATAATACTTTAAATGTTTGTTATAAACAGTTGTCCATCACTTCCATTAACCTTATTATTTATACACTTTACTTCATATAGTATTATAATTTATAATATATAAGACAGATAAGCACTCTTAAATGTAATCTTATAAATATGTCTTAAAGAATTGTCATATTGTTAACCGAGCAAAAGTACACAGTCCATTTCTACGAATTAATTAAAACAATCATGATTGAATCAGATAAATCAGACAACATTTTACTATATAAGCGATTGATTTAAACAAAACAAAATACACTTTTGGTTGTATATCCATTGATTGTTTCAAATACATAATGTTGAAGATTGTATTAGTATTGTCTGCGGTCGCCCTTTGTTACGGTTTGTACTCATTATATATTTGACCAAAAAATAGTAATATATTTTGATATTTATTGTATTAAATATTTATATTTGACAATAGCCTGGGCTACACCCGCTCCAACACCCGTCCCAACTCCTGACCCAACTCAAGATCCGGTGGATTTCTACTGTTCCCGAGACGGATATATGCCCTATCCTTTAGATCACCACAAGTACTATCAGTGCGAGAGTATTGGACCCCATAAGTGGAGAATATCTCTAAAGACCTGTCCAAAGATCTGTCTGGCATAAAGCGCTCAAGAGATGTGACTTTGAATAATTGAACAACAATTTAATGATAATGTTTTCCTTCAATTATTTGTCATAGTATTAATTTTTACTAAATATATAATTGAAAGAAAATACAACAATAAAATTGTGATGTTTATATGAAGTATATTATCATCTTTTACTTTGATTATTCTACCATCATGTATTCTACCACTGATTAATTCTTCAGATCAAACAAAATTGCAAACATTGTGTCAATTTTTACACAAAAATTTCCATTTTACAATTCTTATAACTAATCTATTTTATATGAAAATTATATCTGTTTTTCGTCATTCACTTTTCCTGATCCAAATTCAATTCACATACGATTTCAATCATCAGTAATTACAAAAATAGGCACCCTCCCATAGAAATACATTATTTTGCCTGATATCGTTGAAACATTTACTGTATACATGCTAATCATACCAGTGCTGTAGTGCCTAGGAATGTTACTTTAAATTATAAAATTAATTTCTTAAAAATATATCCACTAAATCTATACAAAAACTAACATACATGTATATCAAATGAGCTAATATTATTATGATTATTATTTGAAAACTAATATCCGCATTGAGTAATGTGGATGTGATAGTAAAATTACATAATAGACTATTAACACAATCCTTGCATTTACTGATATATGAATTAGTTTAATTAAATGTAAGTAAATGAGACGCAACTGTATTACTGTGTAAGTGTCCATTCAGTTGGTTTAATTCAATATTGGATGTGTTGACCAACGAGTGGGCAAATTATAAATTCAGAGATAAATTGCGTTAATAAATAATAATTGTCTGATATTATGTGTATAATTGGTATTATATTAAAAATTATCAAATATTATCATAATGAAAGTAAATAATAATTTAGCTCTTAAATGTGCAAAACACAAGTTTTCTTAGAATTTTTAATATCACTTTTATATCAATAAAATTATTTCAATTAAGGATTTATGGCTTACTATAGTTGAAGATATTATAGGTATTAAAAATATATTACAATTATAATAATTTTGCATTAATCCCAACAATATTTTAATCAATGTATTAAAGTGGTGCTCTCCACTTGAACTTCACTCCAATGAATTAATTGATATAGTGTAATTTAATAATTGAAATTTTATAATACATATAAATTAGCACAAAGTATTTACAAAAGTGTGCGAAACTCGGCATAAGTCAAGATATATTATAAAAATTGATATATTTAATGCAATAATGTAATCGATTTTTAAATCAGGAATTAACTGCCACTAGTATAACCAACTCTAATTTAAAAATAAATAAGATAATTTTAATTAAATCCCATAAAAATATAATAATTTTGCTGTAACATAATATAAGCACATCATATACTTTATTAGAGGACAATACAATAACAAACCATCCGAAAACGACAGATGGACACTCTATGGACAATCTTAACGATATGTTTTCAAGAAATGTTTATTGTCATCTGGACTAATTCACACAATCCCTTTCTATAAATTAATTAAAACAATCATGCTTGAATCAGACAATTCATATAACATTTTTGGTTTCAAATACCATAACATAATGTTGAAAATTGTATTATTGCTGTCGGCGGTGGCCTTTTGTTACGGTTTGTTCTCCTTATATATTTAATTATAAAATTCTAAATTCTAATTGTATTTCTATATATCCAGGCGTTGACCGAACTATTGACGACTACTGTCGAAAGGACGGCTACATTCCCGGCACAGATCCGCACGACTACTACAAATGTGAATACGTTCCCGACCAGTGCTGGAACAGACATCTGGAGCACTGCCCCGATGGCGGCACTTGGGATCAGTTCACCAAACATTGTACGCATACATTAATCACACATTAATATTTAAAGTTTAAATATAAATTTCTAAAATATTGATTTGAAACGATAGGTAAAGCTAAACCCACTACACAGGCACCCACAACCAAACCCACACCAGTACCCACAACACCGACACCCGTGCCCACAACACCCACCCCTAAACCGACAACACAGCCCATTCCCAGCACAACTCAGGATGACGTGGACTTTTACTGTTCCCGAGACGGATATATGCCCTATCATTTAGATATCCATAAGTTCTATCAGTGCGAGAATATCGGAC
>CAJPIZ010004568.1:0-10117 GCA_905368565.1 Medioppia subpectinata
ATAAACCAGCTACAATAAATATAAACTTTGCTCAACACTACAGTAATCATCGCACTGGTTCAACCGTTAATTTTATACGACCATATATTATTCATAATTTATATAATCAGAGATTAACCCCAAAAGTAAATAAAAATTACACTTAATTATTAATGAACCTTAATTAAGATTATAGTTTAAGTTACTTAAATGTTATGATTTAAATTTTTAATCATATCTAATAATAAAAATAAAATATTTATTCTATGACCATTTATTTTCTGCCTCAATAACCGTATCGGGTATCTCTTGATCTTGAGTTTCGGGCAGAAATTAAACCAACAACGCGCCTGCGCACATCAGCACACCATATAGTAGCATCACCATGGTCAGACCGTAAATCTCAGCCTGTTAAAATACACAAACATTGAATAAATAGTAAATGCACTGAATATTTAGAGCGCTTTAACAAAACATAATTTCACCAACAACATTTTTCATAAACGGCGTGCTAATAGACCCTATCCTACCAATCACCACGGTCAAACCAACGCCTCGTTGTCTAAGCACTGTTGGGTACAGTTCAATCTCGTAAATGGACATTACTGTCCATGATGAATTAACTCCAAACTTGCCAATCAGGGCCAGGGAGACTGCGCACCAATCTGGCCAGCCTACTAATCTGACCGGAATGATTGTGAGACACGCGACACCCACTATAAACAGGTAGAGTGACAACATTACCCGCCGGCCAACGTAGCGCATGGCCAGTGCCGTGATTAACATCGATGGTATTTCTACTAAACCCGACAGTAGAAAAGTAATGTAGAAATTACCGCCAAAGTCACCTATGTTTAGGCTTAGGCTGTAATATAGTAGTGCATTAATAGCGGCCAGGTAACACATGATTAGTATGATTTTGCGTAGCACCGGTGTGTGTAACAAATCAAGTACTGTATGCTTTTTATGTGAGCTTTGTTCGTTATTTTTAGACTGTAAATAAATGTATAAGTATTTTAATAAATTAATAGACTATATTAAACAATCTCTTATGGTATGCAAAACGTTATTTGTCAAAAATAAATGTTAAATTTATTTATTTAAAATATTTTATATAAAAAATAATTCATATTTTATTATTTAAATTATAAAATCCATGATTAATTTGTTTACCTCGTTGAAATGTTGGCTTAAATCAGACAATTGTTTTGTCAGGTTATGGTCAGACATGCCGTTTGTCTTTAAAGCTTTACGTAATGTGTGTTCGGCTCCAGCCAACTGGCCATTAGCCAACTGCCACCTAGGTGACTCGTACATAAACCAGTGCCACACAATCATTATGGTCATCGGCACTGCCGACGCGAACAACATTAACTGGTAATCTTGTAGCCAATAGGCGAGCGCTGGGATGGCCGCAAAGGAGAATGTCCAGCCCAGTCCACCAATGATTACGATGGTTGATCGATACTTTGGGCCACAGCATTCGCATACTAACACAATAAAAAATATAATGAATTATATAACATATTGTAATCAAAAACACTTATCATACAATTGTTGATTTAGTAACAATCCATCATGTTTAATAATTACAATGAAATATTCATCATGAAAAATTTTATACAAACATGTTACGTGTATAGCCTGGGCCAATGCTGAACAACCCATACCCATGATGAATCTACACACTGTGTAAAGATAAATATTTGGTACAAATGCTGAACACACTGTGCCAATCATTTCTATGACAAAACCGGTCCATATGATCGGGCGTCGACCGTATTTGTCTGACAGGTGGGCAAATACAAGACCCGATACAATAAAGCCCAACATGTATGCAGTTTGCGAGTATGAAGTGTACAATCGTTGATCGCATACCAGATTGAACTAGATTACAATGCTTAACATTTAACTTACATAGTTTATATTAATTACTTACATGAGTAACAATAGAGTTGTTGAACTCATGCCTATCGTACCGCCAATTATTACATTTTTCATCTGGGTTCACAAAACTGTTACATTTCATATCAAGCGTTTTATTCTTGATAAAGTTTTTCGAGTAACATGAAATTAATAATATTAAATAAATAATAAATATCTGTAATAATTGTTTTATTTACTTGATAATGTACGGGTACATCACTACACCAGTAGTTATTATTGTATGCATGAAAACTATAGCCCATGTTATTAATAGCGGCCACACCAAAGTATACAAAAAAGAAACTAGCTAAATTAAATTGCCATTTACCCCATTCGCCAACAATATCAGCGATATGTTTAACATTTGAACTAGGTAAAATTTCCATCGTTTCGGTTCATTTAATTTGTCACAATATATTATATACATTTAATAAAATAAATATACTGTGTATTTATTATAACATTTTCACAAAAATAATACATAAATATCAGTTATTAACTTATAAATTTTGTAAATATCATATTAAATTCAGCATATGGTTTATATCAACATCGATATGATATGATAAACAATCGGATTATATAAACAGATATGCAAAAATGTATAGCTAAAAGTATAAAATAGTTATAATTTATTAAATTCTTACAGATAAAAGGCATTCATTAACTGTCAAAAGCCTCAAATTTTATGTCATTATCAAATATAATTCATTTCCAAATGGTTGAAAAGCATAATTATTGTGTTGACATGGAATCAAAACATAATTTACAAATTTTCCAGATTTTTTACTTTTTTATTCTTAAATTTGTATGTTTTTACTCCCGAAAAATGTAAACTTTAGTTATCTCATAGAAACACATGTATAATGACTCTCTATAGTTCTATCTTGATCATTTGTAGATAAACGTGCTATTTTTTTTAACCTAAAATGATTTTTGATTAATTTCTAGTTTGATATATAAATTACATTTTTAAATTCATGTGCATTACATAGATATCTATACAATTAATGACTTTTTTAAACAAACAACTAAAATTAAATAAACATATCACATAAAGTGCTATATCGAAATAAAATTAATTTGACCATGCAAAATTATATGTTGGATTAATTCGGTTAAGCGTACATTCGATGACGAATACGCACGCGGCGACCAAATAGCAAGAACCAACAAATTGATAAAGCGTTTCATAGAGATCGATCGTTAATTGCTCGTAAAATTGCACATGGTCTGTATAGTAATCATCTATTGGACGGTCCATAACAACATCGTACACTTGTAAACCCATAGCGACCCCATAATTTCCAATTTGCTTTTCCCAATACGGTATCAATGATTGTTCGTTATATCGCTGTAAGCTTTACGCAAAACAATGATATAAATACGACAACGTGTTTATACATGTGTTAAAAAAATTTTACAAAATTAAAAACTATTTTAAATTAAATCAATATAAAACAATGTAGATTATATTAAAAATTTAGTAAACTAATTCTGTAAATGACGAAATAATTTTAATTCACTAATTCATCTTATCAAATTTTATGTTAAATAATAAAATGTTAAATGATTATAATAATAAAAATATTAGAAATGTATAAATAACAAATATTAATTAATAAAATAGACGGTATTTATTAATTAATATTAATTAATAACTGAATTATTATGATTCTAACAAATACAATCTATACTGTATAGATCAGAATATGGTATAATTAATAAGATAATAAGGATAAGAATAAGATCAGAATAAGGTAATAAAATGTCAGATTTAAATGTATATTTTAAATTATCTAATAGCACTATTAATTATATTTAAATCACATATAATAAATATATTTACTTATAAACAAAACAGAATAATTAGATTAAAAGATAATTACATAATAATATTACTTACATTAAATAAATCTGCTTATCATAATCACTTAGATCAAATCCATAATATAATCTCGACTGTAAAACGAGCATACTTGGTTCGGCGATGTGAATTGGTACAACACGTTTAGCAAGCTCGATTAATGGCTTTGTGAAGGTCAAATCATGAAACAAATATACCGAGTTCGTTAGCCAGTATAACAGACCTGTTGTCATCACTGCATTCGCGGTATCGATTGTATAGGCCATTGTGCCACTTTCACCCACCATGCGCAATTTGTCCATAAAAGTTCGATCGTATTCGGAATACGTGACATTTGTTTTGGAAAAAAGCATGACGGGCATATCGGTGTATACATCGTATCGCCGGTTGACTGTTAAGTCATCAATTGTGTTGACGTGAGTGACCGGCCGGAGCGCCATCTGAGCGGTCAAATCGTTTTGCATGATATACCCCAACGGCATGACTGCCATTAGCCATACGATAAACAACCAATTACGATGGCCGAGACGCTTCTCACCAATTAATAGTAATGTTTTAATATATATCCACGCGTTTCGAAACAGTGACATGTGGCCACTCCCGCGACTAATATATTTATCAGACATTGTATTGATGGATACAATTATCAATAATGCGGTCAATACGGTTAGCCATAGATTTACGGAAAACACTCGCCATATGTCAGTCATTGGCGGATACGGCAGAAATGTATCGGCACTCATATAATTGACCATGTGTCGGACGATTGTTGGCCACGCGCAAGTTAGCGATTGATCATGCTTATACCATAAATAATCGTAGTAACTTTCTGGAAACGCAGTAATAGTACCATCTCTCATTAACTGATACCGTGATATATTATGAGTTATATCATCGTAGGAACAATCGAATACATAGAGATGTATGCTGTCAATAGATTGTTTTAATGAATATTTAATAAAATATAGCATTACAACGTATTCAGTAAACATGTTAAAATAGAATTATAAAATTTTATCTACAATTTTTCAAACATTACACTTATCATAGCCAAACAATGTTGGTTTAGTGATAAGCAAACCATGGTTTACTGTTAACACTGAATATTGTAAATTAAACAAGGATCACACTAGGGTGACCAACTCGAAATTTTCAAAACCGGGACATTTCATAAAAATTATAGAAAATTCAGGGACATTACAAGACTTTCATAATTTACTCAGGTATTTTTTAAATAAATCGAATTTTCCCCGGGACGCTCAATGGTATCTGTAAAAACCCCGCCGGGACAAAATGGTCAAAACAGGGACTGTCCCGGTCAAACCGGTACGGTTGGTCACCCTAGATCACACAGCAATGCTATACGTTAACCACTATTCGGGTGATTCTCAAAAAATAGATTAGGATTGTCTACACATTCAATGAGAATCCATAGGATTAGCATTTCACATAGACTTAGCATTGTAGATAGACTTAAAATTACCCATGTTATCCCTATGCCATAGACTTAGTATTACTCATGTTAATTCCCCATAGACTCAAGAATCCCATGTTAAAGTATAGCCATAGATTTAAGCTGTGAATTTCACGTTAAACCACATAGGGTGGAGGCAGGAGGGGGATGAGGCCTAACGATCTTATAAACCACATTATTCATATCAGAATAGTGGTTAATAATATATTAAGAGTATACAAATACTGTCGACAGTTTTCCATGGTTGAGGGTGAGGGTTGGTGTATTGTAATTTTATAGATGTCAATTTTAATACTCAAATAGATATTTTATATAAAACTAATTGAATTTTATTATGTGTTTTTGTTTTTATGAGACTGATGTTAACCTATGGGACTAACAAGGACCGTGTTTAATCTTAAACGAAAAATAATAATAAAGTTTCTATTGTAATGTTAATTCCATAGCAATATTCTTTATAGTTAACATAGATATTTATAGCATTTACAATTTGTTTCTAATTGTAGTTTAACCTAATGAATTTCAATTTAAATAATAGTTCTACTATCACTTACCTACGGTTACCGTATCTTTTAAGATCAAATAATATAATTCCAGCCATTGAATATAAATAAGCTTTGTCATTATCAGCAGAATAATACTTTTTCTATATAGATACAATATAACTTATTTAAAACAATTCTTTATAAAAGTAATAATTGTTAGATATTTTAAAAATTACCTCGTCTTTAAAAATCATCATCTTGACTGCATTTGGATTGTTAGGTTCCGGTAGATGCCTGTTGACCATGTACATTTGACAATCAATAAAAGTCATGTTAATATTTTTAACAAATGTATGAAATACAGCCATTTTGTGTGATTGGATGTATTCAATTGGATTGCATAGAGATAAGAGCAATCGAAATTTTGCGTTTATTGAGCTCATTATGGTGTTTTAATTTTGCAAACCTTGCTAATTTAATTAAATTAGTGTTTTATATAACTTTTTAAAGAGTTTTCATAATATACACTAATATTTATAAGATTTTAACGTTGTAACAATATATTGTAATATTATTTATGTGCTGTTTATTTGAAATATGTAGCTGTTAATATTAGCAAAACAAAAAATAATTACATATTAAATATTTATTTAATTGATATCTATAAATATAATAACAATAATATCATTTTGATGTGTTACTACAATTTATTTATTATTGTTATTTTACTATAAATATTATAGTATTTAAAAATTTGTATTTCATGTGTTTCTTATTATTTTCAATATTGTATCATCATTTATACATTAATAATATAATAACATACTAATAATATTCATTGCTACAATATTGTTATAATTAATACATAAATAATTTAACAATACCAGAAATAATAAGAAACGTAAAAATATAATTTGTTGTACAAAATCTATATTGTGTTCAAAATTGATAAAATAATTTATATTATTAATAAAAGTTATTATCAATAAATGTGAAATGACAATGTGTCTATTAAGTTTCAATGTTTACATTAGATTAATTATATAATTATGTACATAGACTTAGCATGTATCCCTTAATTTTGAAATAATTAAACTTAAGACTTTAATTAAATGAAGTTATAAAATTTTAAGCTAATTAAATTAAATTATTACACTGTGTTATTTTTGTTGTGAATTGTTGTGTAAAGTATAACTAAGCCAGATGTAGAACAGGTTTACTTAACACGTAATTAATCAGATATTTTTAGTCAACACAAAAATTAATGATACCTGGTTAAAATGATGTATTACCCAATTGCTTCATAATTTAATTAGAATCATTTAGATCATATAGCATCAAAGAACCGTGATAAAAAATTGTGCATATACATTCCCGGTCAATTATCCATAGCTAGACGTTTTGTATGATAAATGCTAGTGTTTTTTGTCTAGATGTGTACCAAGGTTATTTCTTAATGATAATATAATAATATTAGATCACTAACATTTACTTGCATTACCTATACAGTATACAGTACAATATTTGTTTACCATGTATTGCGAGGCAACATTCAATTATCCTTCCAGGTGCGAGACCTTTGTATGTTTGTAATTAATTTAATGTTGTCTGTGCATTTACATAAAAATTCAATATAATATTTTTTAATTCAATAAATATAAATAAATGCTATTTATATTAGAACAACGGAAATATTATACTATTTGTGTATCAAACGTATAAAATAAGTTAATTATACTTTTCATACAAAACAGTACACAAATATACTGGACACTGCTCCTTAATGCATTTCCCGAATTGTGCTTAAGGTTTAGCATCGCTGTGCAATTTTTATTTTAATTATAAAGTAGAAACTTGCCATGGTTATATAATGATATTGAAGCAACATTAATCAATAGTGTATATATTAAGAATTAATTGAGTAGAAAATAAAATAATATTAAAAGTATTAAAAATTATAGTTGGGACCAATACGTTTGGTTGTACATTCAATGATGAGTACGCATGCGCTTAACGCGTAACAATAGCCAATAAATCTATATAACGTTTCGTAAAGTTTAGCGTCCAATGGTTTGTAGTACGCGGTGTGGTATTCATAATAATCGCTTATTTGTTTTCCATCCATTATGTTAAATGATCTAATTATTTCATGAATTACGAACAAGGTAAATTCCGAAATTTGCTTTTCCCAATAATTTATAAATGAATATTCAATGTATCGCCGCTCCCTATATGGATAGAATATATTAAATCAAAATGTTCCTGATATTTTAAACATGTGTTTTTTGAATAAATTATAGTAATAATCTAGTATGACTATTTAATAAATAAAAATTTTATGATACGTTAAAAATCACAATAAATTTAATATAATCATTAAATGTATTATAAAAAATTAATGAATTAGGCAAAACATAAAAATAACATTGTAAGTTATATAGACTCACAAATTATAAATCATTTCGGAATAAGGTAATAGTTGTTTCCCGTAGCACAAGCAAGATTGTAAAACTACTATTATAGGTTCCACCAAATAAACATTTATTAATTTGTCAACCATATCTAAAATTGGATCTATGTTAAAATCCGAGTGTATAATCACCACCCTGTTTAATGCAGCGTGGACATTTTTTGCTTTAAAAGGCTCGATAATGTGTTCCGACATAAATGGCCGGCCGTGTTTTACCACCATGCGCAATTTGGTCATAAAATTTTCACCGTAATGACTGTACGTTTCGTTTTGGCTAGCTACATATTGTATCCATGGATCATAGTATACGTTATACCTTTTTACAATAATTTGAAAGTATATTAATGTTTTTTAACCACAATTCATATACATGTATAAAGAATGTGGTTTATAAGATTGTTCGGCTCCCCTTTCCCCGGCTCCCACCCTATAAAATTTAAAATGGTATTACATATTAAGCCATTGAGATAGACTCAACATTAGTAATGTTAATTCTATGGAGAAATTCTTCATATGAAAAATTAAAATATGAATGATAAAAGTAGTTTTTCTTGATGTTAAATCTATGGGACAAATGTTAAATCTATAGAAATAATGTCAAATCTATGGTAGAATGCTTTAACATAGGTTTCTCTGGGATTACAGCTTAAGTCTATGTCATAGGTTAAACATAGGTAATGTTTAGTCTATGGATAGTATTAAGTCTAAAGGTACTGTTAAATCTAAGATACTAATGCTAATTCTATGAACTCTTATTATATCTGCAAATAATATTAATCTAGTGATCATATTACTTGATCACTACCCGAATTGTGGTTAACGTATAACATCGTTGTGTGAACCTTGTTTATCTCAGTAAGAAAATATACAGTTTAGTAGTTATACCGATGATTGCCAACCAAGTCGTCGATGCTGTCCATGTGTGTCGAGGGCCGAGCGGCCATTTGAGCGGTCAAATCGTTTTGCATGATATACGCCAACGGCATGACTGCAAATAGCCATAACATATAAAGCCAGTGACGTTGACTGCAATTCCATACGCATATTAGCAATAGCATCATGATATAAATCCATGAGTTATGATATAGGGACATATGATCACCATGTCGGATAGTTATATCGATCAAAGTGCCGATTATTATTATCGTAATAAGCGATAACAATAGTATTAACCAAGTGTTTGCCGAAAAAACTCGCCATAAGTCAGACATTGGCGGATAGGGTAGCAATAAGTCGGATGACGCATAATTGACCATATTCCTGACGATTGTTGGCCAGGTGCAGTTTAGTAATTGTTGTTGCGTATTACTAACATAATCGTTGTTAATGTCGGACATCGCTGTTATATTGTTCGCCCTAATCATTGAATACCAGGATATATTCATGTATCCATTATCATCGGATTGACAATCAAACAAATATAGATGAACGCTGTAAATAAAATTATCATATAGATATTATAATTGTCATTTTATATTTATTTAAATATCTTTAAAAAACTATTTCACATTTATATTAAGTCTAATATGACTCACATTTAAGATTTTATATGTAATTAATAAATCTAATGTAATATTACTAAAATTGTTAGCATTTAATGTATTATTGGAAAATAAAATTATTATACTTTTTAATCCCATATGTTGACATGCAATAGTGGAATCTCAAATGGTTATTTAAAAATATACTCATTCAATTTAGTAAACTATTATATAAACAATTTAGCCGCAACTTACCTACGATTTAAGTAATCACCAATATGGTTTAGAATGTTGATAGGTTCCGATACTATATAACCGTATCCATCACCAGAATCTATCCACTTTTTCTTTATAATTTATTCATGGTGGTGGATTAAATAATTAGTGTTTAATAAAAAGATAGTTTTAAATAAATTTACATATGTAAACTAAAAT
>CAJPIZ010004570.1:0-10114 GCA_905368565.1 Medioppia subpectinata
AGGGGGTTATACAACAAAAATACAAGAGCTTACGATCGTTGGCTCAACAGACAAACACCAAATACGTGGAGTGGTTCAGCGATCGGTGGCCTAAATGTACGAATATTATTGCCTCCGACTTCTTCTTAAGCTCAAATGTTGTCGACATTGCCTTAAGTGTTAACCACAGGAATAATGTTCAACAGAAACCCTTTAAACGATTTCATAAGTTTTATTAAACATTTCATATATTTTTTTGATACTCATATGAAATGAAGACAATCTAATGACAATTTGGTGTATTTTTCAAATATTTGTTAATTTAATTAATTAACGTAAATTTAATATCAAATAAAATCTAAAAAGTATATAAAATATGAATTATAAGTTTTTGAAATTATGGTAAATTAAAATATTTATTAAAAGTGCTTACAAGTTGTTAGGAATTAATTGTAAAATTAATGTAAAAATAATATAAAATTAATTGTAAAATTTTAACAAATATTTTTGTTAATTAAAACATTTAACAACTTTTATGAGTTAAATGCAAAAATAAAGCATATAATATATTCCGGGAATACATACTGTACTGTCACACGCGTCAAAGCAATAGAAGAGTGTACAGTGTGTACGTTAAAAGTAGTCTTATATGTTAAACGCTCGACAATATAACAAGTGTGAGAGGTTTGTATGGCATTAAATATAGGTAATAGTAGTGCGAGTACTCATAGCCTCCGTGGCGCAATTGGCTAGCGCGTTCGGCTGTTAACCGAAAGGTTGGTGGTTCGAGCCCACCTGGGGGCGAATTTTTTTTAACTTTTTTTGTTTACCTCGTTTAAACTTGTAGTTGAGTTTATTATATATTTATTTTAACTATATTTTTGGATATAGAATGTATGTTAATAATGATAATTTATGGTAAAATGTTTAAATATGATTGAATTACATATGGATTTTTTAAGGCATATCAAAAATATTTTAACTAGAGGTATTGTTTAGTTGGTAATTATTTTATAATGAGTAAATTAATGATGATTAATTGAATTGGTATTAATTTATATTATTATAATTATTATAAATTATATGCTTATTACGAGTGAAGTGTCTAACCATTGATTACTAATCAATAAAAGTAGAAATTATTGAGTTTATAATTATTGTTATAATGTGTACACTATTGAGGAACTATTAAACCGCACCAATAAGTCATTTATATTTAAAAACTTATTATATAAATTGATTAAAATATTAATATAAAAATTAATTAATGGAAAATATGTAAAAATATGAAGTTTAAAAATTATGATTATAGTTATATAATTAATTAGATTTTAAGTAATTAAATTAGTAAAATTTAGATATCAAAAATATAATAAAGTAATAATAAAATGGTAAAATAATATATAGTTAAATTTCCAATTGTGTGATCTGGTTGATTTACGTGAATTATTTATTTGTACCCATAGTGACCATGGTCTGTATATGGCCCGTGATCATCATCATAAGTGCTGCAGCAAATAAGATGTACTGTACATTATTAAATAGAATTTATAATTATAATTAGTGTTAAAAATTACGTAAATTACAATTTTACTAATTATAAGTAATTAATACATGGAAATTGTAAACATATAAAATTAATAAAAACTAACATGTTAAATAGATATTTAATGATAATTAGAGTTTTGGTCACTCACTATAGGGGCTGATGTTGATGGAAGAGCTCTTCTCCGCCTCCCTTATGGTGTCCACTGAGAAGAGCGCCGAGAAGTAAACCTTTGATGAATTTCTTGGTCGAAGTGCACTCATTGCCCGCAATCAACGCTAGAAACACAACGACAACCAAAACACAAACCAAATTCTTTGACATCTTTTTTGGTTACAGATTTTGCTGATAATCCACAACAAGTGCTAAACAATAGTAACAAATGTAAGAACAGTTGTGAACTGATTGTGAGGTTTCGTATTAAAGACAACTAACGAATCGGAGACACGATTTTATATAATCTTAATTCAAAAGTTAATTATAAGTTTCTATTGAACTTATATTTCAATTGAAGCGAAAGTCATAAAAATCCAATATTTTTGTTTTAAAATCAAAGTAATATTTAAAATCAATGCAAACCATCGCTGACTATAATAAATAAAAATAATGGACTATTATTTCGTGGTTTAATTAGTGGTTACATTGAAAATGAATTGCATATTAAAGATTCAAAACTATTAATTAGTGTCTCTAATCAACTCTAAACCAAATAAATTACTTTTTACCACACATTGTAAGCACTGTTAATGAATTGTCTGTGAATTATACCTATTATCAGAACCGGTAGTAATAAAAAGGTAATCAAATTGAGAACATTTGATAATTCAATCATTTTAATAATCAATAAAAAATTTAAGTACATTAAAATGTCAATAATCGCTAATTAATGAGTTAAACGTATTCATTAAATGTTAATTCATTATTTTTAAAAAGCATATAAAATATTGTCGTTTAAAAGTCCAATAAAAATCACAAAATTGCAATCAATTACATAATTATAACAAAATATCGTCACAAATAAAAAACCTTTTTTTCATAAAAAATACTAAAACAAATGTTTCTGTAAATCGAGACAAACGTATAAATCAAATAAATTGAGATTTAGATCCCATTGATAACAAAATTGCACGTCTAATAGACTATACTTATGTATAATAGTTAATAATTTTAACATTTCTTTCGATGTTAGACGACATGACATTATATTTAACGCCATTTATCTGTCGTTTCTTTGACACAAATTCAAAGAAGTCTTGATTGACTCTCAGTTTGAATTGACGTTTCGGGTGTTTCTTCGCGAACGCATTCAACGGGTTTAACAGGTTTTCGGTAAAACTCTTGGAATCGTATGGAAGCCATTGAAAGTCCAGCTCTTCTATGGCGGGAAACGAGCGCTCATTCAATGTCCAGACGTAAGACTTGGAAAATCCCGTGTCTTTTCGGGGCAACAAATTGACCGACAGTTGTTTCAAATGAGTTAATTTGGATAAATATTTCCAGACTCTCTCTTTGCAATCGTTACAGTCCTGTCGGTCGCGGAAGTCGTCGCTCCGGTCGTCGCAAAGCAGAGAACAGTTCTGGAGAACCAATTGACGAATATTAGGGAAATAGTGAGTGAACTCTTCGAAGAGTTTGGGCGTAAATGAAATGCCGGTTAAGTTGAGTGAATGGAGATTCGGGAACACAGTTTTGGCCAAATAGTTAATGACTCCCCGATTCTGGTAGAACTCGATCTTCAAGCGCTCCAAATGAGGCATTTGTGACAATTGGGACAACGAATCCATATTAAGCCACGAACTGAAGAAAAACATATTCAATGATTTCAATTCGTGAAATGTATTGCATATGAGATCAAGTGTTTCGATGTCATAGCCCTCCACTTCTAGCGTTTCCAAGTTTACCGCATTTTGTCTTAAAATATTAAACGTGTTTTGACTGACTCTGTATTTGTAACACTTGTTAAGCTTTAAAGTCTTCAGATTTGGACCAAAATAAGTGAATATCTTATCGATTGGCATATCGTTGACATCGAAACTAAACTCTTCGAGTTTTGTAAAGTTCTGAACCAAATAAATGAGACTAAATTCAGACAATTTCTCCGGATTTGTCACCGAATTGATTGACAAATGGATCAAATTATCGGACAATATTTCTCCGATTTGTATCCATTGTCGTGATGTGAGTCGAGTATTGAGAACAGAGTTATTAATTTGCAAACACTCCAAGTATTTGCACTGTTTTCTGATCCAAGCAATTACTTTCAGATCGATTTCAGCGCTCATTTCAATGCATCTAATGTTTGGACAAAATTTAAAAAACATTCTCAAAGTATTCTTGTTTTTGTCGTTCAATTCAAACAATTCATTGTTTTGTTGACCACTTGTGGCCAAAGAGAGCGCCGAATGCCTTAAATCGCAACAATTGCCGACATTTCGGCCAATTTTAAGCCCTTTAGTCGATTCGAGACTCTTGTCGACCAACCCTTTCAATCGGTTGTTTAGTCTGAATCGGAACTTCTCTTTGAGTGACAACTTCTCAATTATATCATACAAACAGTAATCGTTTAACTCTTCAATCGTTTTATTGCTTTTGGCATTTTTGCTAAATTTCGGGGCCATTCTTGGATCAGATCTTCAGTTTCAACGAAATCAATACACCGCCGATGAAAGACAAATCAAATGTCTTATAATCTGCAAAACAATAATAATAATAATTTAATTATTAATTTAAGTTAAGAGGGTTTAAACAGTTTGTGACATACATTTGAGGCATTAATCAACTTTTGATACACTTTTCAATTGAGTGAACACTCAATCAAATTAAACTAAACATTACTTTTTAATAAATACTGTATTATTTATACTAACAGTACTATTATTAATAAAAACCAAAACTTTTAATTGTAATTAAATGAGTTTTATAAAAGTTTTCAAATAATTAAAACTATTAATTTTGGTGTAAAACTATTTACCAAAACTGTTTTCACTGAAACTGACGCTAAGATCAGCTGATTATCACTGAAAGTGATAACAAATAAGCGATAATTAAAACCACATTTCGATGTCTTATCGGATAATCAAAAGCGGATTTAAATCATGATTAAAATGATAGACACGTGAGAGTCATGTGATTGTGATAATCATTTTGATGCCTATTTTGGTCAACAATTTTGAATACAAAACAAAAAAACTCATTCAAAGCCCACTTTAATAACCACTAAAACTAAACCATATTTTCTAAACAAAACAGACATTAATTTTAACAACAATTTTAGCAATAATTTTGACGCAAAAATCACATTAAAATCGCAAAATAAATGCCAAAACTTACGCAACAATTGGTCCTTAAATAGCATTGAAATGAATGGCAAAACAAAATAACTGTTTATTATTAGGTCTGGTATTCATCACAACAAATATGAACACTTTTAACGTATAAACTAAACTATATTTTCGTCCAAATGTATAAATAGTTAACAATTATATCAATAAAATGTCATTATTTTCATATAAATACGATTTGTGTATAAAATATATATAAAAACAATTAAAACAAGGATTTAATGATTGAAAAGTGTTTCGCAATCTTTTGACAACACTTTATTAATAGTGAATACATTGAATACGCGATCGTATGATAGAGTATGGCATCGACTCAACCGATGGCACCACTCATGGCATCACATATTCAACACTTTGAATGCAATATCCATTGAAAAGTTTTCAAAACTTACAAGAATTCATTAAATTAAAAATTCTTTATATGTATTTATTAATTAAAATTACGTTATATTACATGAATTCACATCAATTAACAAAATGAGCACACATTTGTTCCCCGTTTTCACTATTGCATCGATTGAATGATATGTTTTGGCAAAATTGTGGACTACTTTTTGGACCCATATTGGGTTCGCATAACATTTTATTCTACACTAATTGTGTTTAGTTTTAACCAAATCGTATCTTTAACTTACAAATATGTTATTTCATTGAAAAATCAATGTTAGAGAGAGAAAGAGAGAGAGAGAGAGAGAGAGAGAATTCATAATGTTTATTTCCAAAGTCCCAAAGAATTTGTTCCAAACGATGAATGCAATGACAAAATGTAATTATAAAATAGATTGCATTAAACAGTTCTATACTGTATTTTCCAAACAAGACTACCATGGTCATTTGAAAGACATTTATGTAATGAATATAGCCTACTATTGTACAGTATTTGAGGTATCGTTGAAATTACCATTATATTCATACCTTTTCTTATGTCCAGCATTTTCGGTTTCAACGTGTTATTAGCCGTAGAATTCATATTACTTTTGATATTTAAATTACAATTGAAAACACATTTTACAACATTTATAACAGAAATTAAATATACTTTTAATAATAATTATTTAATTAGCCAAGGTGAATTCGTAAGGTTACCAATCATGTTCATAATACACGCATCAGACGTATCCATAATTCGCAATAATTAATATTATTTCATAGAATAAATGATTATTTTAATATTTTACATCTTTCTAGATTTTTCTTATAACACATTTCAATGTATTTTTTAAGTGTTGAGTACTTAACTTAAGGCTACAAACCATTGTATATCGTTTTGTATGTATTTGTGAAGTGGGTTCGGGTCGGGGGTCAAGCATAGGGTCCCTACACTTCACTCATACAATACCCTATTGTTAAGGATTAATATTTATTTTTAGCAAATCTCATGTCAACTATACGTTACAAATGGCATACATTTGATGATACCATTAATGTAATGAATATATTTTTTACAGAATATTCTGATTGTAAATAATGTGTTAATTTAGATGAATGTAAATTTACGTAAACTAATTAATAATAATCACTGCTTTTCGTTCAATTAAATTAATACAAAAGTGTTTTGCAAACATAAATCACTCGACAATACAGACAAAAAAGTCACTAATTTTAAAGAGTATGAGATTATTATATTAGAGATGAGGGAAAACATATCACTTGAAACATGTTTTCCTCTTTTCCTAACATAATGTTGTAATAATTGGTCGCAAAATAATAAATATCTAGTGAGTCATTGCACGGCTTACGCCATAGACTACTGTAGACACCGATAGACAACTGGCCATCACTTATAACTTTTTGGGGAAAACAATTAACACATTCCCTAATATTTTAAATCAGAAACTAATTTAATGTTTTAGTGATAAGTATATTTATAACAAATACTTACATGTATCACTTTAAATGTTTGAATTAAAAATTGTAATTATCAATATTGGCATTAAAAAAGTTTATGGCAATTAAAGTACATTGAATTTAATCTCAAATTAGACTTTGATATATAATAGTCATTTGAATAGTATTTTTTATGTAGAAATAAGTTTATAAAAACTAATTGAATAAAGAGTTGGAGAGAGTATTATATCTGATAAAAAAGTATTGGTTTGATATTTAGTGAATAGAAAGAGAGGAAAGTGAGTGTATATGTGTGCCATCGAGTGGATAGAGTGGTGAGCCCTTCAGCCCCTGCGAGCCCTCCCGCGAAAGCCCTCTGCCGTTATGAGTGTGTGAGCGAAGTGTATGAGAGTGTATGAAATGTATGGCAAAGCACTCGTTTGGTCGATAGGGAGGGTTCTGTTGGATCGGCAGAGCAGTGGACGGCGTTATGTGTATGCCTTTGTATGCATGAGTTTGTATGGTATGAATCGGGCGATGAATTGTTTGCATCACATCATCGGTTTCAGAAATGGGAGATCAGAGCACATCTCATATCCCCTCTCAACGAGAGGCGGAATAACTGAAGGCCTGCTTAGCGGGAGTTCACTACTAAACAGGGCTACTGCTGGAGAGCCCCTGAAATGTGCACTCATTTATCATAGGCTTCCCCATCGATGACTGTGTCGATCCAATCCCTTTCCTCCATTACCATAGTATCACTACTCAAATGACCAATCTTTGAGGCACAGAGAGTCAGACCAGACATTACCAAAACGCTACCAGTATTTGAAACACCATTTCACTCGCCATTCATTCACTACTGAATTGTCCCGAAGGGAGACACCAATAGAGCCACCGATAGCTGAATAGACCCAACAAAACAATCGTATAAAAGTATATTTAGTCGTAACACAACTCCAATAATAATCATCTTTCAAATACAAACTTTTACAACAACTCAACACTCAGTGCTCTTGTGTTCAGTTTGGAGTTGGCGTTCACTTCCATCACATATATAGTGTTCACCAAAAATATATTCTCATTCCTACCGTTCCTATCCATACCCAACCACTCCATTGCTTTGCAACTAATTTTTAATTGCTTTCGATATCAATGGCTTTTAAAGAAGTTCGCCGACGAAGCAATTTGTTCCGTCCCTGGGATTCAGCTCTCTCTTCGGCGATCCACTGCACACAACTGTCCAACGCTTCCGACTCGCAGTCGTTCAGCAAGTCTTCAAAGTCAGAGTCGAGAACCAAACGAAACACTTTTGTGGACGACTTGAATAAAACGTTATCTCATATCAACTATTCGCCAATTAAAGCCATGTCTCCGAGTGATCACGCCTTACGACCGACAGTCTGTCCAACAATACCCACAATACCAACTCATTGGCCACAAAACGTGCATTTGGCTGGCGGTCACTTATCGATGGTTCCGCGACACGGCTATACACCATATCCTCAGCACTCGTCTCTACCATTTGCAGAGCATATGTATTGCGATCAGTCTTTTGTGAATCCGATGCCGTTTGGAGACCAAAGTCTAACCAATTCATCGAATCTAACCAAACATTGGAGACAATTGCAGAACCAAAAGAAACAAAGACCCAAACGATTCCAATGCCCGCACTGTAGGGTCTCCTTCTCTAACAACGGACAACTCAAAGGACACATCAGAATACATACGGGTATTGAATTGCATCCGTTATTCAAATCATGTTATGAATTCTTATCAATTTTTTGCATTTAATTGATTTTCTGTTTACAAAACAAATTAAATGTAATATAATTCTTGAATAACATTTGCGAGTATAGAATGTAATTTTGATGAGTTTATAGATAGACGTCTAGATAAATGATTTTATAACAAAATTTGTTTTATTTGTTTAGTGATGAAAAAAGTAATGTTTTACAGAATATAGAATTGCATGAAATTTAATATGTGTTAATCAATGAATGAAATTAACAAATTGTTTATACAAAATAAGGTGAGCGTCCGTTTGCTTGCGATCATCCGAATTGTGGCAAAACATTCACACGTAATGAAGAGCTCACTCGCCATAAGCGCATTCACACGGGTTTGAGGCCATTCTCGTGCTCTGTTTGTGGCAAAAGATTTGGCCGAAAAGATCACCTCAAGAAACACGTTAAGACTCATCAAAGGTCTGCAGCGGTTCCCATTCATATACCACTTCCAGCGTCGATGCCTTTCCACTTCTTCAACGCAGTCAATGGTTGGGTCTCTCATATGTGATAACTATTGTCTTTGATATTTGTAAATATTTGTTAATTCAATACAAATAAGATACTAAACAACATTTAAAAATCAACTATTTATTTGTAAGACAATTGATATTTAACTTAAGAAACAGAAATATATAAATATTTTAGTTTTTATGTTTCAGTTTTATAATAAATATTTCTCCTATAATTCATATTTACTTTTAATTCAACAAATATTAAATGTAAAATAAACTTGTTTTGTAATAAATAACTGAATATTGTAATTATTTTTAATAAATTAAACGTAAAACCAATTTTAATTTTATCATATATTGAAATGTTGAATGAATTTATTAAGGGATAAGTGTGTCGAAGACTATATGTACTGTCAGTCAAATTGTGTGATTGACTAAAACATACATTTGATGGGATTTATGTCTTTGTGGGACACTATCGGCGGTGATGTCGGCCTTCATTCACAAGACTATCGAACCGAAAACAATTGATTCCGTGTTAACAACAGTTACTTCATAGCAACTACTGGTCCGACACCAGACTCTGCTCTCGCCAGCCCTGCATCTAATATAGGGAACACCAGTCACCCTATGATATGCGGCATATCATATGCCAAATACATTACTGCCTCTCAATTCATAATACTCTCCCATCATATTATAGGACAAAACTTATACACATTTGTGACACAATGGATGTTGTGTTTGATTCTCAATGCAAATATTGTGAACACATATAAAACTTAACATTTTAAATAAAGTTTTTAATATAATTTTTTAAATGCTTATTAAAATACAGTATTTTTAATTTGAAATTTTACATTAAATTTAATATAGAATTATATCAAATAAGCTTAATGAAAGTTTGAGAAACCGAATAATCTATTTTGCAAATTATATCTATGTTAATTGATGGTTGCATTTGTTGAGCCGGCAATATAATCAAACAAGTTTAGTACTCTAATTATTATATTAATAGAGAATGGAGTAATTTGTCATTTATGTAATTTTTTAAAAATAGAAACAGATTTTAAAGCATTATTCATAGCTTATAATGAAAAAAGTTGTGATTTGAATGCCTTTAATGCCACTCCAGGCGACCATTAGAGTGATTGAGTTTGTTATCCCTGTTTGAAATGC
>CAJPIZ010004571.1:0-10114 GCA_905368565.1 Medioppia subpectinata
TCTTTACGATCGCCACACTGACGGGTCACTGTTGTCTGGCCGTCGGCGACAACTACACCATCATTCTGGACAACGGACCCGCGCGTCAGCTCAGAACCGCCGAAACCATACAAACCGCTGGCCATGATATCGGCGACCCGTTCGAGGTGTCGACCATTCGTCGCGAGGACTACGAGTTCAATGTGGGAAAGTCTGATTACGAGGACATACTTCAGTGCAATAACGCGCCGTCTTCTCAAACAGCGAGAGGACATCAAATGCCCGCAGCCTTTCTCATACAAGTGTCCGGTTTAGACAAACACGGCTTGGATTCCTCCAAACCGATCCCATTCTCGCATATAGATATCGCCGGCTCTTCGGGTCCCTTCCCGGGCATTCCGTCCGGCGCTCCCATCGGTATCTTATTTTAAATCCTAATACTCTAAAACAATATTTAAGTTTTCCTTTATTTACAGCCGCTTTGACCACAAGATATCTGTTGAAAGAGGACTAAAAGAGCGAACAAATCAATTAAGAAAATACACGATTTTAATAATCAATTATGAATTTTGGGAAATTTGATAACAAATTTTATAAAACTATTCAAAATCAATGACATTATTATAAAAATTAATGACTAGTAAAGGGAAATAAAAAGCATTAAATTGATTCTTAAACGACAATGATTTAAAAATTGACACATAATTATAAAATGATTTCACTTTAACCCATAAGTGGTGAACGTTTTGCTATAAAAGGATTATAATCGCCGAACGCACAGCCCTACATTAAATTGATTCTTAAACGACAATGATTTAAAAATTGACACATAATTATAAAATGATTTCACTTTAACCCATAAGTGGTGAACGTTTTGCTATAAAAGGATTATAATCGCCGAACGCACAGCCCTTATAGTAGTTATTCTCGAGACAATACTCCAGAAGTTTGGCCCAACACTTGTCTCGCTTCAAGAGGTAGGGATCGCCAACACATATAAGCAAAGACATGGCACGACTGATGGCAACGTTAAAGCGTTTGGCGTTATGAACAAAACCCAAATTGTATTTCATATCATGACTTAAATTGTCATAATTGGAGCGAACCATCGATACAATTATCACCCGCTTCTCGAGGCCCTGGAACTCCTCAATAGTGGCCACTCGACAATCTTCTAAACCGCAGTCACGCATATGTGTCCGCAGTTTTGTCACTTGTTTTCTATACGGAGTTATAATTCCTGCAAATTATAGGCGAAAATCATTTAATAATCGAGTTATAAATGACAAACTTATAAATAACACTTATATACCAATCTCTTCGGGTTTGACTCCGGCTTTGTATAGCTTTTCTAAATAAGTGCAAACTTGGATTATCTCCTGTGGATTGAACCAAGAGGGACAGTCCGCCTCCTGTCTGTCATCACCTGATCTCATTCAACAACATATTTAGCCATCAATTCATAATCAATCGATTAAGACATATATATACCTCTGACGCCAATGAAACAAAGCGGAGACTTAAAGCCCAACGCATCCAAGAGATTGGCATCAGTTTCGCAATTAAACACTAACTCATTGTCGTAAAAGAGTTGCGATGGAATCGACATAATCAGACCGTCTGACCGATAGTTTTGCACTAATTTTGTTGTAAATCTCGGATTGTATTTTCCATACTTAGCGTAGGCTTCGCTTCGGGCGTACGGCTCGCAAGTGGTCATCAGTCGCTCCATAAGAGATGTACAGAGTTTGTTGTCTTTGGCTCTTTTGGACATAACGACGGGACCCAACTGTTTGTGATCGCCGGCCAACACAACCACTCCGTGTCCGATAGCGCTCATCGTAATGGGAATCAATGACTCGGGTTCGGTCACCTGCGCCGCCTCGTCGATGAACACATGCGTGAAATGAGACGGAGATATCTTGTATCTGAAGACAACGCCCGCCTGGCTACAGCAGCAGTGATATTAGGATACCATATAGGTAAAGAAGAGCAGGAGTAGCCGGCTAACGCACTAAAAGAATTGGCGAAGACCCTAACTTAAGTATGGATTTGGCGTTAGTATAGTTGTCAGCGTAAATTAAAACCCAATTAACATCTGTAGTGAGACTTACGATGCAATGCCGACACACGTATCAAATCGGTTTCAGACACTCGACCGCTCTCTAAGAGCTTCTGAGCGATCAAATCGGCAGAACTGTTGGCTGCGGTGCAGGCGATGATACGACTGTCGCCCAACTTATCAAACACTTGTAGTATTGACTCCACTATTGTGACCGTCTTTCCAGTGCCCGGCGGACCAAATATGATGTAAGGCGTGGGACGGGAGTGGCCTTTAAGTGATGCCACGACCGCCAGTTTCTGCTGCAGATTCAACGACTTGTTAAACCATTGAATTCTAAGTTTGCCTTAGAAGAATTTGCCGACAAACTCCTATTGAAACACGCCTTTGTTGTGGACTAGGTGCTATACACCTCTCTCTAGTTACCGCACTACCGTAGCAGACATACAACAGGATGTTAAGTAATACAATATTTCATGTTTTAGTTTTAATTCAAATTTTGTGGACAACGCTCTCATTACCGGCTCAACTGAAACATCACTTTAAATACGCCTCCATTGAAGTCCCGGTGAAAGTCGTCATTAAACCGGAGAAGAATCTCATCTCTTTTGATCTAAATATCAAAACAAAATAAAAATGAATGCAATTAAACAGTCAAACACTCACGTCATGAATGAATCCCTCGTAACCCATGATCTTGTCTTCTTTAGTGGTCTGGTTTTGATCGTCAAAAGCGATCACTCGGTCGCTGATTATAAGACTGGGTCTGCCGTCGGCCAGTCCGGGGACAGTGAGACCCAAGAATCGACCGCAACGTCGGAACTGAGCCTCCGTTATGTCATACGTCTGGAGATTCAATTGATTCTCACATTCTTCCAAATATACCAATGCGTGAAACTTCAGTCTATAGTTGTCTTTATTGAGACTCTGCTTGAGTTCGGGAAACACGGTATCGATTGACCAGTTGTTTTCGATCACTCGCCACAACTGTTCGGGCACTTTATATGCGGACAGTTTGTCGAATATATGTTTGTTTGAATTCCAGACCCGCTCTCCGGGCACTATCCAAGTGCTGGTGCCGTATAGTCGGCGCCTTTCGTTGCCATAACGAGCGCCGTCTAACACCGTTACGGTCACAAAGCGACCGATTTTGAACCCTTCAAACGCAAACACTAGGAGTTCGCTATAATCGCCGCAATATCTGTACAAAGCATTCAAATTATCGTCAATTCATTATTAATGTCTCCATTTGGGAGGAAAGGTATACTTCGCGTCGCATAACAGCTCCACAAAAGACTCCGATTCGGCCGCTATTACGTACGGCTCTTCACTCGGCTTAGAGTACGTCGAAAAAAATGCATTGAAACGGATCTGATTCTCGCCCTCTTCCGCCTCACATGACAACAGAGTTTGGGCTCTTTTACCCCGATTTCTGTCAATACAAACGTTAACAATATCTCTGCCATAAAGACCTCAAAACCAATACTCACTTAATGTAAACGAAAATCTTCTTCTCTGTCCCGACTCTCATCTCTTTGAAATTGATTCCATCTGTGATTTCGATTGAGTTTTTATTGGCCATCAGATCGTCGGTGTAGACATCGATTTGATCCCTTTTGCCGTCTTCTACATCGTAGAACTTACTGTAGATAATGGCTCTCCAGTTAAAGACATCGTTTCTGGTCTCGATTACAATCATTTTCTCAATGTCTCCGACTCTCAAGTGTTGCGTTTCATCAGTTTTGCGAATCACAGCCTTTCAGACAAAATCAAACATTGGATCAAATATTGATCAAATCTTCATTAAAGTCAACACTTGACTCACGTGTCCGGAGAAGATGTATCGATTGTAATTTCTCTGGTATTCCGATACCTTTCCCGTCAATATCTTAAACCGCAACGGCTTTACCAACACTTCGGCGCCAATAGTCTCCACATTCACGAGATCTCCGGTAAAGAGTTGGCCAAAAGTGGACCGCTTTTCACGCAAACAATGTTATAGTAAAAGATAAAACAACTCTTAAGACATACGCTATATTTGATGCGGTGTTTCTCGTCGACCACTATCTCATTGTCTCCGCATTCAGTGATCATTCCCTTTACGGACACACCTTTGCCGTCGGTGTCCACGAGTTTGAGTCTGTCATCGGATGCCAACTCTTCCAATGCGTTCCACTCCTCATTCCAGACGCCCTCCTCTTCCTCCTCGTCGGTGGTCTTCAAGTCTTTGCGTCCATTCACGCGGTCGACAACCACTGGTCTGCGGCCGCCGTTAGTCAACGGCATGTCGTCGTCGGACGAGTCGGTAAACGAGGTGTCACTCAATTGGTCCCCGTCTTTGTCGGCGTCTTTATCCATGTCTTCTTCGTAGTGGTCTTCGAGATCGTCGTTGAGCTGCTCTCGGATCAGGTCGTCGTCGGCGGTGGCCGTCGACTGCGACCCAAAGCCGGCGATAGACTTGAGAAACGAAAACATATTATCAATCAATCACTCAATCAATGGTTAAATGAGTTGTGAATTGAGTTTCAAATGAAATGCAATGAAACGAGTGTTCAGTCCATTCAACGCAAGGCTTGACTCAAAACAACGCTTTGAATATTACAGACATTGAAATGTTTGGACCAATGAATGCGTGCTTTGAGTGCAGCGCACGCGCAGTGAGTGCTAGAATTCGCACAAAACTGTAAAGTTTTAGGTTTCCTAAAAGTTTTCAACTTTTGAGTCAAAAAGTATTTCGAAAAGTTTTTTTCCAATGGTTTTCGACTCTTTGGTGTGAATTTGTTTGACTCATGTTTTAATGTTGTTATTGAGTGAACAAGATATTCAATTTCAACCATAGCTTGACTCACAAATACTGATTTCAGTGCAAAATTCGGTGCATTAGTCACAGAAAAAACTAATTACTGTATTTTATTAGGAATATTAAAGTTGTGTTCAATAAAGCATTAAATCATGCAATGAATTAAACATTACTTATACAGGATTTCTAGTGTAATACAATTGTACAGGTATTCTATTGAAGGTTACACATTAAGCTATAATCTAGCTAAATCAAGTATATAAATAAGCATGCCCAGAATTTTTTCAATTATATTTTACCTGTAATATTTATGGTTTAATAATATTTTTCAATTATAATTAAATGCAATCATAAGTGTATTGGCGAAATTGTAAAAAATGATCATGCTTATCTTATTATATTCTACCTTATACACGTAGAACTGTATATTGAATTCAATTTTAAATTTTAATACACAATAATGCACAATGCAAATAATTATTTTCGAGTAATTAAAAGTTTGTAAGCTTTAAAATAATTATTTATAATTAAACACAAGCTATAAATTTTAATTAATGATCTAGATTGCTTTCTAATTTATACATGCACTATTCTAACAATTAAATAGCATACATTTCTAACGAATTTGTAAGAATACTGCCCATAATGTACCCAAACTAAATGTCTCCGGATTTACACAATTTCACATATAATTAACTTAATTAACGTCAAGTCCTTAAGTACGGGACCGACACTCTAATAATGAGTTTATGTCTTGTGATTGCCGTCAAGAAGTGATAATGGGTTATAAAAGCACATTAAGTGAACACCAATTGGCAAAGAGTGCACACATTTTCTAATCAATTAATGATTTGTTAAAAAGCTTTTCATATCGTATGTGAAGAAAATGTGTTTTTACTGAAATATATCTCTTAAATATACGGATAACACAGACCACAGAAATCTATCAAAAACAATAGCATTTAAAACATTATTTGCGTAAATTGTATTGTATTAGCGATAAAGGAGTTTAATATAGCCTTTGATATGGATTTTATATGATTCTGGTTTCTGATTGTGAAGGCAATCAAATTGCATATAAAGAATCGTTTATTTCAGTTGTTTTAACAATTTATTCATTCAATTGTTTAGTTATTAAATAACGAATAAAACAGTTATTTATTGTCTAACAATGAAATTAGTGGCAGTTCTAAGTGTTTTGGCATTAGTTGTATTGATTGATGCGAAGAGGGGTAAGAAATTAATTGTATTTTAAAAAAAACTTTTACACAATTATAATAAAATTTAATATAAAATTAGAGCCAAAGTTTGCGCCATATATTGATGTGACGGTCGCTAAAGACTTCAAATTAGTTGATTTGAAGAACAAGTATGGAGTGAAGGCTTTCTCATTGGCGTTTGCTTTGGGCGGAACCGCTGGATGCAAACCGATGTGGGGCGGACAGGTCAACATCGATGACCCCGATATCATCAACAATATCAAGTCCTTCCGGGCGGCCGGCGGTGATGTCATTGTGTCGACCGGTGGCGCTGTCGGACCCTATTTGGAGCAGAGCTGCCATTCGGCCAACGATTTGATGAACGCTTACAAACGGGTGCTCTCTGTGACCGGCTCTTCGCATCTGGACATCGATATCGAGTCGACAGTGCCATCAGATGTGATGAACCAGGCGTTGGCCTCACTTCAAAAGCAGATGCCGTCTCTGACGGTGAGCTTCACTCTTATGGTTCAGGGCGACGACTATGGGGTCACCGATTCTCTGGGCGTTCAGGTGCTCAAGAATGCGGCCAAACACGGCGTAAACGTCGATATCGTGAACCCAATGACTATGGAGTTCGGGACTAACAAGAAGTCGTGGGGCGACGCTGTGATCGCCGCCGCGGAGTCCACTCACCGGCAGATGAAACAGGTTTGGCCGCAGAAGAGCGACGCGGAGTTGTACTCAATGCTTGGCGTGACTCCAATGTTGGGCAAGAATTTCAACGGCAAGATCTTCACTCAGGCTCACGCCAGACAACTGGTCGCGTGGGCTAAACAGAAAAAGATCGGTCACTTGTCCTTCTGGTCTATCAATCGTGACAGGGGTTGTGCCGGACAACCAGTCGGCCCCTCCTGTTCTAGTATTGCTGAACAGGACCACGAGTTTACCAAGATATTCGTCGGTTTCGACCATTAAGCTAATATTATAGATAACGCTATTCTTGTAATTACTCTTATCTAATAAATTGTTATTCAATTATTAAGTTGACTATAGTTTATAGTTATCAATGGTGAATACCAAATATATTACGTAAAATTGTTACAAACAAATCATGATTAAAAACTTAGAACTATATTTCACAATCAATACTATTATGAAAGTAATAAATTATTACGGTATTACTAATAATAATATAATGTTTGCATAATTCAAAAATGCAATCAATTAATGTCTAAAAGGAAACTGATTTTACAAATTGATTAGATATGAAGAGATCGGCGTTCAGTATATTTGTTACAATATTTTAGACCCAAACGGATTGGAGAGGGGATGAGGGGTGGGATTGATAGGCATATAAAGACATTGAAAAACAATATGATTGCCGAGACATCGAGTCTATACCATAATTGGTTCATAACGTATATCGTATAAAATATTGGGCTCTTTTACCCCGATTTCTGTCAATACAAACGTTAACAATATCTCTGCCATAAAGACCTCAAAACCAATACTCACTTAATGTAAACGAAAATCTTCTTCTCTGTCCCGACTCTCATCTCTTTAAAATTGATTCCATCTGTGATTTCGATTGAGTTTTTATTGGCCATCAGATCGTCGGTGTAGACATCGATTTGATCCCTTTTGCCGTCTTCGGGATCGTAAAACTTACTGTAGATAATGGCTCTCCAGTTGAAGACATCGTTTCTGGTCTCGATTACAATCATTTTCTCGATGTCTCCGACTCTCAAGTGTTGCGTTTCATCAGTTTTGCGAATCACAGCCTTTCAGACAAAATCAAGCATTGGATCAAATATTGGATCAAATCTTCATTAAAGTCAACACTTGACTCACGTGTCCGGAGAATATGTATCGATTGTAATTCCTCTGGTATTCCGTTACCTTTCCCGTCAATATCTTGAACCGCAACGGCTTTACCAACACTTCGGCGCCAATGGTCTCCACATTCACGAGATCTCCGGTAAAGAGTTGGCCAAAAGTGGACCGCTTTTCACGCAAACAATGTTATAGTAAAAGATAAAACAACTCTTAAGACATACGCTATATTTGATGCGGTGTTTCTCGTCGACCACTATCTCATTGTCTCCGCATTCAGTGATCATTCCCTTTACGGCCACACCTTTGCCGTCGATGTCCACGAGTTTGAGTCTGTCATCGGATGCCAACTCTTCCAATGCGTTCCACTCCTCATTCCAGACGCCCTCCTCTTCCTCCTCGTCGGTGGTCTTCAAGTCTTTGCGTCCATTCATGCGGTCGACAACCACTGGTCTGCGGCCGCCGTTAGTCAACGGCATGTCGTCGTCGGACGAGTCGGTAAACGAGGTGTCACTCAATTGGTCCCCGTCTTTGTCGGCGTCTCTGTCATTGTCTTCTTCGTAGTGGTCTTCGAGATCGTCGTTGAGCTGCTCTCGGATCAGGTCGTCGTCGGCGGCGGCCGTCGACTGCGACCCAAAGCCGGCGATAGACTTGAGAAACGAAAACATATTATCAATCAATCACTCAATCAATGGTTAAATGAGTTGTGAATTGAGATCCAAATGAAATGCAATGAAACGAGTGTTCAGTCCATTCAACGCAAGGCTTGACTCAAAACAACGCTTTGAATATTACAGACATTGAAATGTTTGGACCAATGAATGCGTGCTTTGAGTGCAGCGCACGCGCAGTGAGTGCTTGAATTCGCACAAAACTGTAAAGTTTTATGTTTTCTAAAAGTTTTCAACTTTTGAGTCAAAAAGTATTTCGAAAAGTTTTTTCCAATGGTTTTCGACTCTTTGGTGTGAATTTGTTTGACTCATGTTTTAATGTTGTTATTGAGTGAACAATGAATTCAATTCCAACCATAGCTCGACTCACAAACACTGACTTGAGTGCAAAATTCGGTGCATTAGTCACAGAAAAAAACTAATTATTTTATTATTAGAAATGAGAAATATTAAAGTTGTGTTCAATAAAACATTAAATCATGCAATGAATTAAACATTACTTATACAGTATTGCATTTCTAGAGTAATACAATTGTACAGGTATTCTATTGAAGGTTAAACATTAAGCTATAATCTAGCTAAATCAAGTATATAAAGCATGCCCAGAATTTTTTTAATTATATTTTACCATATAATATTTATGTTTTAATAATATTTTTCAATTATAATTAAATGCAATCATAAGTGTATTGGCAAAATTGTAAAAAAAATGATCATGCTTATCTTATTATATTCTACACGTAGAACTGTATATTGAATTCAATCTTAAATGTTAATGCACATTAGTGCAAACAATTATTTTCGAGTAATTAAAAGTTTGTAAGCTTTAAAAATTTATCTATAGAATAGAATAGAAAACACACAAGCTATTTTGAATTAATGATCTAGATTGCTTTTTAATTTATACATGCAACATCTATTTTAACAATTAAATAGCATACATTTCTAGCGAATTTGTAAGAATACATGTCCATAATGTACCCAAACTAAATGTCTCCGGATTTACACAATTCCACATATAATTAGCTTAATTAGCGTCAAGTCCTTAAGTACGGGACCGACACTCAAATAATGAGTTTATGTCTTGTGATTGGCGTAAAGAAGTGATAATGGGTTACAAAAAGCACATGAAGTGAACACCAATTGGTAAAGAGTGCACACATTTTCTAATCAATTACTGATTTGTTAAAAAGTTTTTCATATCGTATGCGAAGAAAATGTATTTTCACTAAAATATATCTCTTATATACGGATAACACAGACCACAGATCACAGCAATATCTTTGAAAAACAATAGCATTTAAAACATTATTTGCGTTAATTGTATTGTATTTGCGATAAAGGAGTTTAATATAGCCTTTGGTATCGATTTTATGTGATTCTGGTTTCTGATTGTGAAGGCAATCAAATTGCATATAAAGAATCGTTTATTTCATTTTATTAACAATTTATTCATTCAATTGTTTAGTTATTAAATAACGAATAAAACAGTTATTTATTGTCTAACAATGAAATTAGTGGCAGTTCTAAGTGTTTTGGCATTAGTTGTATTGATTGATGCGAAGAG
>CAJPIZ010004573.1:0-10113 GCA_905368565.1 Medioppia subpectinata
TAATGATTTCATTTGTTAATAGATCAATATTAAAAGACTCTTTTTCGCGAAAGGGAATATAAATTTCGTTATCGAGTTCAATATTTTTTAAAGAAATACGAATCATATCTTTATTATTAAATTCATTTAATATTGTATTGAATATTTCCACTAAAACACGTTTGATTTCGTTTATAATATATAATAAATCAAGAGTTTTATATTCCGTATCATAATATAAATGTATCATTAAATTTTTACTGGTAGTTTTAAATTTTCTACTATATATCTGTGCATCGCTGACAATCTCATGATGAATAAATTGTGACATGTCTGGTTGGTGACTAAATTTAAAGTGAAGTATTGTTTAATAATCACTTATATTATATATAAATATGATCAGCACAGCACTACTATAATACTATTGATATTTTTATTGGTAAATTGACATGACAAAACGTTACAACATTTAAATTATTGTAAGTGATATTTTATTATTTGTTTATTATATGTTAAAATTAATAATTAAGTCTTAAACGTAAATTATTTGTCTATGAATTTACACACATATACAAAATTAAAACTGTAGACAAAACTTTTTATGCAAAACTTTATAACAAATATATTAAAAACTGTGGAAAAAACCTATTTTGTTTAAAACAAAGTAAAACGAAAATTGTGGATAAAAAAATTTTGTCATTAACTTAAACTAAAATTGTGAACAAATAATTATTTTGTCTAAAACTAAATCATAACTATTTCTATGGACAACAAAACTATTTTTTCAAAACAAAAAATTGTGGACAACAAGTATTTTTCCAAAACTAAAAATAAAACTAAAACTGTGGACATAACCTAAAACTGTGGACAAAACCTATAACTGTGGGCAAAAGCTAAACCTGTGGACAAAACACTATTTTGTCCAAAATGTCTAATGTAAGCTTTTTAACCTAAAAGAGAGGAGAGTATACACTGAATGAATGCAACGCAGTGCTCGGACGCCATGCATATGTATTCATTCACAACCGGTAGCTTAGCCCTGCCCTCATTTCCTATTGGTTCGCATAATAGTTGCGCACGCGGCAATGCGCAGTAACACATTTTCTATTTAGCCGCTGTTATATATGCTATATTATACTATAACAATTATTTAATTAATTAGTTTTAATTTATAAATTGTTTAATTCTTATTTAATTTTATGCTAACAATTTATACGATTGATGTAATTTATCATTTATGAAAAATTTGAATAGCCCAGAGCTTTAATTATTAATTAACTTTTAAACTATAAATTATAAAATGTCTAATTTTGTTTATATTTTGTACTAACAATTTATACTATTGATGTATGTTACAAAATTTTACAAATATTAATAGCCCAGAGTTTTAATTATTAATTAACTTTTAAATTATAAGTTATAAAATGTTTACTTTTGTTTATATTTTGTACTAACAATTTATACTATTGATGTATGTTACAAAATTTGACAAATATTAATAGCCCAGAGCTTTAATTATTAATTAACTTTTAAACTATAAGTTATAAAATGTTTACTTCTGTTTATATGTGGTACTAACAATTTATACTATTGATGTATGTTACAAAATTTGACAAATATTAATAGCCCAGTGCTTTAATTATTAATTAACTTTTAAACTATAAGTTATAAAATGTTTAATTCTAATTAAATTTTATACTAACAATTTATACTATCGTTGTATGTTATAATTAATAAAAAATTTTAATAGCCCAGAGCTTTAATTAAGTGTTAATTATCTGATAAATTATATGTTATAAAATGTTTAATTCTAATTAAAGTCTTAATTGACAATATATATTAACGATGTAAGTTATAATTACTGAAAAATTTAAATAGCCCAGAGCTTTGATTAAATTTATAAATTTAAGGAATTGTCAAATAAATGATTTATTGTTCTTTACAATTACAAATTATTATGCAGTAAAAATAATATAGAACTCAATTTACTAATTCTCTCTCAATGAATTTATAAATAGATTATAATTGAAAACTTAGTATAAAATGAGATGAATAAATATTATTTTATTTAAAATTTTTAAAACATAATATTTAATATATTTGTCCAAAACCTATATTAATAATATTGATAAAAAGTTTCTTATTTCTGTGGACAAAAGCAATTTTGTTCAACACTAAAACTTATAAACATTTTGTGGACAAAACCTATTTTGTCCAAAACCTAAAGTAAAGGTAAACCTGTGGACAAAAACAAAAATTCAAACTAAAATTTTAAACGAAACCTATTTTGTCCAAAACTAAAAGTAAAGCTAAAACTGTATACAAAACTAAAATTGTAGACAAAACCTATAACTGTGGACAAAACCTATAGCTGTGGACAAAAATGTGCACAAAATCTCACGAAAATACAAAAAATTCTGTGGACAAAACACTATTTTGTCCAAAATGTCTAGTGTAAGCGCTTTAACCTAAAGGAGAGGAGAGTATACAATGAAGCAATGGCTATGGAGTGCTCGTACGCCATGCATATGTATTTGCTTTGTGCCGTTCATTAAGCCCTGCCCTCGTTTCCTATTGGTTCGCTTATAGTTGCGTGCGCGGCAATGCGCAGAAACGTGGTTTTTATTAGCTACACAAGCTGTTGAAATAGGAGGGAGAATTTCTGTGCATTAACTGTTGTTACTCCTGCCTTAACTCACAATTATACACTCAAAATTACTTACTGTTAAGTTTTAATTATCGTTTTAACTATGTTTCAAAATGTTTAATTGTAATTAAATTTTATACTAACAATATATATTATCGATGTAAGTTATAATTTATGAAAAATATTAATGGCCCAGAGCTCAAGTTGTTAACTAACTTTTAATGAATAAGTTTTAAAATGTTTAATTATAATTAAATTCTATACCAACAATATATATTATCGATGTATGTTATAATTTATAAAAAATATTAATAGCCCAGTGGTTTAATTGTTAATTAACTTTTAAACTATTAGTTATAAAATGTTTAATTCTGATTTAATCTTAGACTTATACTTTATATTATTAATATATGTTATCATTTATGACAAATATTAATAGCCCAGAACTATAATTGTTAATTAACTTTTAAAATATTAGTTATAAAATGTTTAATTCTCATTTAATCTTATACTTATACTTTATATTATCGATGTATGTTATAATTTATAACAAATATTAATAGCCCAGAGCTTTAATTGTTTATTAATTTTTAAACTATAAGTTTTAAAATGTTTAATTCCGATTTAATTTTATACTTATATTTTATATTATTAATGTATGTTATAATTTATGACATATTAATAACCCAGTGCTTTAATTGTTAATTAACTTTTAAACTATAAGTTATTATTAATCTAAAATTAAAAGTGGTGTTTTATTAAATTTATAAATTTAATTAAATGCTAATTCTCTTTTAAACAATCTTTACGCTATTGTACAATAGTACAAACACAGTACTATCACCGCCTTTGCCCCCTCCTCTCTTGCTTAATAATTAATATTAATTAAAAATAAGCCACGCCCTTCGTTCCGAATATTCTTTAACTATATGTATATGTAATAATATGGGTCTAATTCAACTCAATTTAAATGTTCCGATGATATCTACCACTACTTACAGTAACATTTAATATTTTAAACATGTAAACAACATTATAATACAAGAATATTCTATTTTACATTATATAATAATGTTATATATTATATACTTTATATATAATATCTTTACATATATAATATATTACTTGTACACACTTTTTAAGCGCATGTTCGTTTGCTTTATTATATTTTAAACATTTCCTACCAATGTGCAATGTTTACAATTTTACGACATAATTGAAATCATTTTTACAATTTAACGGTTTATTAAACATGTTCTTTAAATGTTACGTAATGTTGTATTTTATATTGATAATAATTTATTTTGTTTGTATTAAATGTGATGTGCAAAATAACTTATTTGAACAATTCAACATAACAGAGTGCAGAACAGATGATGATTGTAACAATCAAGCTATACCAATTTTTATTTCTAAATTAGCATATTGCCATTACAGCACTTGTTACTGTCCAGTCAATTATCGCTATGATTTTGAGTACAAATTATGCATGTATTTCAAATGTCAAATGAATACCGATTGCCAACTATACGATCCAAACCGAGTATGTAATGATGGGTGCGTTTACCGACAGGGATACGAGTCATACAGAAACGTGCATGATAACTGCGTAAAATTGTCCCATTATGGTATTACTTGTAGAACCCAGATGGATTGCATTGATATAGATATTATTCACCCATACAAATCTCTGATATGCGATGATAGAGTGTGCAAATGTTCATCAAAGTACCATTTAAAAACCAAAAGAGACAAGTGCAAATTAAAGAAAGTTTACAATTGTATCGAGTGCTTAAAATGCCATAATTACTGTAAACAATATGATGATGGTTGTTATTGTTCGCACCAGAGGGACAGCCCCTATACTAAATGTATTGACTGCAATGATATTAACAAAAATACACGTTCTTCAATATTTATGTCACCCTGGTTCATTATCACAATGGCTGTGATTTTAATGGCCTTTTGTGTTATTTGCATCAGATTAACGCTACCCGCAAATGTCAGAGATGTTAGCCTCGCTGTAAATACAGAGCTTAATAATGTTTCTGTTGCCGAACGTGATAATTATGAGTTTGAAAATATGGTTAACAATGACTTGGCTTTGATTGCCAACTCACATAATGATCATGGTAATTATTTGACCGGTATAACCTTTGTGGTTGAAGACAAACCCCCGGATTATAGTGAGTGCGATCCACCCCCAGCTTATGCCGCCTTATTTAAAACTATTGATAAATAAAATGATTTTACTGTATTTTATATTAAGTTTTAAGCATAATTAAAATTATATTTATCTACTAAAATTAATTGTTTAAATACAGTAATGATTTATCAAATCTGGTATTAAATATTTATAACAAAGTTACAAAAATAAATTAATATTGTATATGTTACAGATTAAATCTTCCTACAATTAGAATTTTATTTTGTTTATAAATAACATTTAATATTTTTAACATGTAAGCAATATTAAGACACAAGAATATTCTATTTTACTTTATATAATAATATTATACTTTATATTGTATACACTTGTTAAGCGCATGGTTGTTTGCCTTATTATGTTTAAAACATTTCCTAACAATGTCTAATGTTTACAATTTTACAACATAATTCAAATGATTTTCACAATTTACCTGTTTATTAAACATGTGCTATAAATATTATATAATGTTGTATTTTATATTGATATTAATTTATTTTGTTTGCACTAAATTCAAAGTAACTGGGTGCAAAACATATGATGATTGTAACAATCAAGTTAATTCTTATTTTATTTCTGGATCTGCATATTGCTATGACAGCACTTGTTACTGTCCAGTCAATTATTTCTATAATTATAGGTATAATATATGTGAGCATTTCAGTTGCCGATGGGGTCCTAATTGCCAGCAATACGATCCAAACCGAGTATGTGATGATCGGTGCGTTTGCCGCCAGGGATACGAGCCAAACAAAAGCAACCATGATAAATGTGTGAGAATATCTCATTATGGTATTACTTGTAGAACCCAGATGGATTGCCTTGATATTATTCACCCATACGAAGCCCTGGTATGCAATGACGGAGTGTGTAAATGTTCATCAAAGTACCATTTAAATACCAAAAGAGATAAGTGCGAATTAAAGAATTATCACAATTATTGTGGCGAGTGTTTAAAATGTTATAATTACTGTAAACCATATAATGATGATTGTTATTGTTCGCACCAGAGGGACAGCCCTTATACAAAATGTAGAAACTGTAATGATATTAAAAATAATATCCTTTCTTCAATTTACATGTCACCCTGGTTCATTATTACAATGGCTGTGATTTTAATGGCCTTTTGTGTTATTTGTATCAAGTTAACTTTACCTGCAAATGTCAGAGATGTTAGCCTCGCTGTAAATACAGAGCTTAATAATGTTTTTGTTGCCGAACGTGATAATTATGACATTGAAAATATGGTTAATACTGCGTTAATTGCTAATTCACATAATAATGATCATGGTAATTATTTAACCAATATTTCTCTTGTGGTTGAAGACAATCCACCGGATTATAGTGAGTGCGATCCACCCCAGCTTATGCCGCCTTATTTAAAACTATTGATATATAAAATGATGTTTTCTGTATTTTATATTAAATTTTAAGCATAATGAAAATTATATTTATCTACTAAAATTAGATGTTTAATTTATCAAATATGTATGAATTATGAAATAAGGTACTAAATATTTATAACACAGTTACAAAATAAATTAACATTGTATATGTTACAGATTAAATCGTCCTGCAATCAAAATTTTATTTTATTTATAAATAACATTTAATATTTTGAACATGTAAATGCATTAATATTGTGAATATACAAGAATATTCTATTTTGTTAATAAATAATGTTATAAACATAATTAATTTATTTATAAACTGAAATTAAGTGTTAAAATATAGTAAAGGTTCATTTAACCAGGTATAAAATATTTTACAATGCATAAATTATGTTATATAACTAGTTATAGCAAAGTTACAAGTATTAAGTTATAAAATGTTAATATTGTATATGCTACATTAAATGTTTTCGCAATCATATTTTTATTTTATTTATAAATAACATTTAATATTTTTAATATGTAAATATGCATTAATAGAGTAAATATATGATACAAGAATATTCTACTTTGTTAATAAATAATGTTATAAACTTAATTAGAAATTTATTTATAAACTGAAATTAAGTGTAAAAATATAGTAAAATTCATCTAATATGATTTTAAATATTTTACAATACATAAAATATGTTAAATGCTTATAACAAAGTTACAAGAATTAAGTTATAAAATGTTAATATTGCATATGCTACATTAAATCTTTTCGCAATCATAACTTTATTCTATTTATAAATAGCTTTAAATCTTTTTGCAATCATTATTTTATTTTATTTATTAATAACATTTAATATTCAAAACATGTAAATGAATTACTATACAACAATTTTATATTTTCTTCATAAATGTTATAAATACATTTGTTAAGCGCATGTTTGTTTTCCTTATTATAAAGCATGTATTTATAACACTTCCTACCATTCTGCAATGTTTACAATTTTACGATATTGAAATTATTTTTATAATCTTGTTATTTGCCAAACATGTTGTTTAAATTTGATATAATGTTATATTTTATATTGATAATATTTTATTTTGCTTGTATTAAATGTGATATACAACATACTATATTGAAACACTACAATGTAACGATGTGCAGAACAGATGATGATTGTAACAATCAAGCTAGGTCATTTGATATTTCGAAACCTGCATATTGCCATTACAGCACTTGTCGCTGTCCAGTCAATTATCGCTATGATGATGATCAAAAATTATGTACGTATTACACGTGTGGACTAAATACCGATTGCCAACAATCCGATCCAAACCGAGTATGTGATGGTCAGTGCGTTTGCAAACCGGGATACGAACCAAACAAAAACAATCATGATAACTGCGTGAAATTGTCCCATTATGGTGATCCATGTAGGACTCAGATGGATTGCGTCGACATTATTCATCCATACGAAGCCCTGGCATGCGATGATAAAGTGTGCAAATGTGCAATCAATTATAAAATGTCAAACAATAGCGAGAATAAATGCGAACACAATAAATGCAATGAAAATACCAAGTGTCAAAAGTGCCAGAATCGCAATTACTGTACAGAATATAGTGATGGTTGTTATTGTTTGCAAGTGGCCGACAGACCCTTTACTAAATGCACTCACTGTACACACAATATCTATATCTATACTGAAATTGCTATGTCACCCTGGTTCTTTATTCTGATTACAATTGGTGTATTTCTAATTGCACCATGTATTATCTGCATAAAATTAGCGCTACCAACAACTGTCGGTGATGTTAGCGTTGTTGATAATATTGGACTTAATAATATTTCAGTTGCCCAAAGTAGTAACCGTAACGTTGAAAATATTAATAATACTAGTTTAAGTGTTGATTTAACTCATAATAATGGGGGTAATTATTTGCCTGACATACCTTTTACAGGTGAAGACAAACCCCCAGATTATAGTGAGTGCTGTCCGCCTCCAGCCTATGACGCCATAATTAATATTAATATACTTAATATATAGATAAATAATTTTTATTATGTTTTATAGTAAATCCTAAGTTTAACTATTAATAATGCTTTATATTTATGAACATTATTACTAATAATTTATTAGCTTTCACAATAAAAATTTTCTAATTAGTTTGTTTTAAATTATGTTAAAATATAGCACATATTAAAAACTTAATTGTAAAAATATTTTTTATAAAGTGTATTTTATTTAATTATGATTATATTATGAAATAATTGTAATTGTATTTAATACTTAATTACAAATATAAATTGTTTTGTTAGTTGAGCATAATATTAATTACCAAACTGTAGTAAAGTTTAATTTACAATATTAAATATTATCCAATTTATAAAAATTATTTTTTAAAATAATTAAATTACAATATTTATGTATATATGACATTCTGAATTGCAATTATATTATTATAACATTTATATTAAAAAATAAAAATTATTTAAACATTATAAAATGTTAACATATTATGTATTTAAGAATATTCTGTTTTGTTCATAAATGATGTAATAATTTGTTAAGCGCATGTTTGAAAAGTGTTATGATATTTATAACTTTTTTACGTTTTATAGCATTTACTATTTTTTATGGCTAACAATTGCCTCAATTTTATTATATTAGTAAACATGCTATTAAAATACAATTTAATGTTGTATTTTATGTTAATATTATTCTATTTACAATTTACAAGTAGTTTACAAAACGACTTATCTGATAAACAATGTAATGTAAATTATCTAGCGTGCAAAGCAGATGATGAATGTTTAGTAATAAATGATCTTGCGTATTGCGAAAATAGCACTTGTATGTGTCCCTTCAATTATCACTATGTAATTAAGAATAGTGTAGTTACATGTTATTACATCAAGTGTATATTAAATAGTGATTGTCAACCATATGAACCAAACCAGATATTTATTGATCAATGCGTTTGCGAAACAAAATACAATGCGAGTGATTGTGAGAAATTTAGTGATGGCTGTTATTGTTTGCACCTGAAAAGCGCTAAATGCACCGATTGTGTTGATACTAGACTTTTCTTATTACCATGGTTCATTATAGCAATCACGCTCCTTTTAATAGTATGCTGTTTTAGTTGCGTCCGATTTATATTACCGACAAATGTTGATAATGTCAGCCTTAGTGTGAATATAGAGCTAAATAATATTGCTGTTAATATTCCTGAACGTGATGATTTTAACGTTGATAATAGTGTTAATACCGCTTTAGATCACAATTCAAGTCACAATAATCGGAGTAATTATTTAACCGATATTTCGCTTACGGTTGAAGACAGACCACCGGATTATAGTGAGTGCGTTAAGCCTCTAGCCTATGACATAGTATATAAAACTATTAATATCTCAAAATAATTGTGATTTTATCAAATAATAAACTACAAACATGATTTTTTAAATGAATTTTAAGTGGCAAAATACTATAAAGTTTAATTTATATAAGTATATTAAATATTTTAAATTATACAGTATATGAAATTAACATTTTATTTTATAATAATTAAAATGTAAAATATTTAAATATTAGATCGTGTTTATTTTACACGTTAAACAAGTTATTTTAATTGTAAACTTAATATAGTCTTTGTACAAATGTAACTTTATATGCTTTTACGCTATACACAGTATATACCAGAATATTCTGCGCAAACAATTAACTCGTTCATAAATATCGTACTTTTGTCGCATACGTACAGCGCATGAATTTTATGCTATGATATGCCATAATATAAAATATTTGTGCGGAGAAACTGCAGCCAATTCTATGTAAATAATATTATCTCATTACCTTAATAAAATGTCTTTTCACACACAATTAACTCGTTGTTTT